>CM037851.1:81564979-81854686 GCA_021234595.1 Delia radicum
TAATTAATAAAATTAAAAAATTAAATTAAAAATTTTTTATAGTTTCATATCCTAATTTTTGGGATAAAAATCCATCTCAGAGTTCCCGCACCCCTGAAAAAAATCAGAAAAATCTTTAAAATTTACAAAAATGTCAAAAATGAACAACCCTAAAACCGAGGGCTGGATCCGTCACTGACCGGTGGCATTCGTTGCCAATGATTTTCCTGTAGTACACTGAAATTATTGTAAAACAAATACTGGGAAACCGCATTATGGAAACGCTGGTGAAGCGTCTTAAATCAATCTTTTGCCAGTAGTTTATTTACAATTCCTCGGTTAGCTAGTGGTATACCAGTGCTTTAGTTTTTGTACCATTTGGCGGTTCTGACTGGGTAGTTATGTATTTGGTAAAGTTATAATAAATTATCTCACTATCTTCTTCACCCAGCACTTCTATATGGCTGTAAAGGGTGATTTTTTAAAAGCTTTCTCATTTGATTAAAAAAAAAAACACATAAAATTTAGAGAAATGTATGAAATATTTATTTGAGTCGATAGAGCGATCTGTATAATCCAATGTTTAAAGATGATTTCATGTAAAATTGACCGCGGCTACGCCTCAAATGGGTCCCATTTTGGCAATAATCGCTGGGTCGAATTTTGGCAACAATCGGCCTTTTTTCGTGAATAAATTTTTAATATTGGCTTCCAGTGCGTCAGTCACCGTTGCGGGCTTGTCTCTATAGACATGAGCCTTAACATAGCTCCACAAAAAATAGTCTAAAGGCGTTAAATCGCACGATCTAGGCGGCCATTTGACTACCCCAAACGTGAAATAAACTGTTCACGAACTCGCCTCTCAATTAGGCCACTGTTTCTAGTGCTGTGTGGCATTTGGCACCATTTTGTTGAAACCATATGTCACCCAAGTCCAGCTCTTCCGTTTTGGGCAAAAAAAATTGTAATCATCGCACGGTAGCGCTCGCCATTCACGTAATGTTCCTGCCTTCGTCGTCTTTGAAAAAGTACAGTCCAATGATGCCACCAGCCCATAATCCATACCAAACAGTGCATTTTTCGGGATGCACTGTCAGTTCTAGCAATACTTCTGGCTGCTCTTCACACTTAATACGGCAATTCTGCTTGTTCGCGTATCCATTTAACCAGAAATGAGCTTCGTAGCTGAACACAATTTGCAATTTCCTAAACGAGCATGAATTTTGATAATAAAATTTAATAATCTGCGTTGTTAGTTGTAAGTAGATTAATGGTTTACTTATAGACCAGACTGAACATGTTTAACAGTAACATGTTAAAAGTGTTGCCAAAAAGAAAGTTGCTTAAAAATTCACCCTTTATTTTTTTACAGATAGTTCACAGTTTGAAAAACAATAAAATTATTTAATATTTTGGCGTAAATGCAAAACAAAACAACCATACAATTTTTTACGCAACGTTGTGAAATATGTTTTTATAAAAATCAACTTTTCACATTTATTAATATTACTTTTTTCAACAGATAATTAAAAAAATAAGATTGACTAAAAGTTTTTTTTTTGATTAATATTTAAGCCCGGTTTAAAAATGGTTCTTATATAAAAGTGTATAAATTTATATAATTATATATTATTATGTGTGATAAATCTGACATCACCTAAAACTGTATATTTTAAGATATAATTTCGTCAACCTTAATAAAATTATACAACTTATGAAAATAAAAGTTGGATCATTTTCTCAACACAATTATATAAAATTGTATATGGTTTATATGGTCTAAATATGTAAATGTATTTCTATACAATTTAATAGGGTAAATAGCCCAATGTTACTAGATCTAATTGAATTATTTTATTCATGTTGACGAAATTATATATGAAAATATACAATTTTATATTATGTCACATAATAAGATATAATTGTATAAAATTATACAATATGTTATTAAAACCATTTTTATTACAATTAGAATACTATGTAGGTAAAACCACTGCAAATGTAATTAAAATCATATGAAATTTCACTTGAAAAACTAATGACTTACATTTCAGTAATTCAACTAACATTGTCATTTGTTTTTTACTGTTCAACAAATTTGTAGTGAATGCATGAAACAAATAAACAAATGACAATTAGTCATGCATTCATTGTGGTCGATGCATTCAAACCAATACACACACACGCTACATGTAAAAGTAACAGTAAAGCATAAAAAATATGAATGTGAAACCATTGTATGTAGACTATGCATTGGTGTTATTCAAGGTCAGTATATTGAACAAATATTTAAACAGTTCATCGTTCTACTCCATAATTGGGTCAAAGATTTTGGGTTTCACTTAGAAACCAAAATAGAACGAAATATACAAATGAACTGGGGACACTTGATCTACACAGAATATAAAGAATGCATTTAACATACGATTGGTGGAATTTAAAGTACACTCGATATGCACTCAATATTTAAATGCAGTCGATATCCAATTGGTGGAATGTAAAATGCACTCAAATATCAAATCGATGATTTGATATTTTGGTTACTGAAAATCATGTGACCCTAGTAGAAATGTTCAATAACTCTATAGAATTTAATACCATTGTTTGGCAATACCATGGAAATAATATAGAAACAATGTAATATAATTATTTTAAGTTATTTGAGTGACTTTAGAAAGTAACTCAATTCTAGACTAAGCGTTATTCTCATGTTAGCTTTATAAGCAGGGTAAAATTCAAATAAAAGATCAGTTCTTAACAAACCAACAACATCGCCTTATAATTTATTACATGGCGATCTAGCTTTCACCCTCATAGCTACAACATATTACAAATTAACCACAATTGTAGTAAAAAACTAACCACTTATGTAGTAAAAAATAAATAAACATTAATTTGTTTTAATTTTTTAATAATAAACCATAATACAGTAATTTTATGTGGTTTGTTTTTTGAAATAAACTACATATCGAGGGCCCTATGTTCAATATTCCCTATTTGTATCTTGTTATTTCTCTATTTTTAAAACAACTCATTTTTGTAAATGAAAAATCCTCTATCTCTTCATACAAAAATATAACAGTTTTTTTTTTCGTATAACTCGTATTGCAGCATATGTTTTCTTACTTACTTTTTTCTTACGAATCTGACCAAATTCTTAAATCGTTGTGGTCGTTTTTAAAATATCACGAATTTTAGTTTTTAACGACAATTTTATTATTTTTTTTATTACTGACCTAATATCCGGGAATCCGAAAGGAAATTATTTTCTGTGTTTATAAATATAAAAAGAACACAAAATTTACCTTTGATTTGAGTATTGCATCTTCAAGGAAATATGAAGGACATTCTTGGATAATAGGAAATTCTCCAACTTTAGTTTTGGTTTTAAAACTGTGTCATACACAAATGGAGTGCGACAGTGCTCACGCCAAAAAAAAAAGGAAATTAAATTGCAAAATCAATCAATATGAAACCAAACGATTATATTAGAGTTACTCAAGAAGCCAGATAAACTGGTAAAGTGAATAATAAGTTCGATGCTGTATATTTAAATTATGATTTTTTCGATAATTGCAATGATGACAAAACTTTTACGTTTTTCATGCATTAGACCAGGTCGGGTAAAGAACGATCCTGCGGTATCTCATTTTCAAATATAAAATAAATTTTGATATTGAACACATTTATCTGCCTCTTCATTATAAACCATATAAATGTCATAATGAACCAAACCCCTTATATTCTGGCCTACTTCCAATACAATAAAATAAATGGAAAAATTTACAATACCTTAAGAGTGTAATTCCGCCTTAATACCATTTTTTACGATAATCTATCAAAGGGTAAACTCCAAAAAAGATTTAAAAAAAGTTAAAGCACATAAATAATCAATTTTCATAAAATGTTCTTTAAAGGATTCGCTACAATTAGCCGCACTCATCGCTGTATCAACCGTGGCTCAACTCGGTAAGAGTTGATGCTACCAGTCATAGCCTGATGTATGGCTGTGGGTTTGAAACTCACTACGACACAAACTAAAAAAGTGATTTCATATAGACATATAAGATATTTGTTCAATTGACACGTAAAGTAAATACTGACGAGTCTTTAAAGGGAACAAAAATGCGGCAGTCTGGCATATTATCCATTGCGTCTGTTAAATTTTACAATAAAAATATTTTCTTCTTCTTCTTGTAAAAATCGAAATTAAAAATTTAAATTTTTTTTGAAAAATAATATGAGAATTTTTTTAATAAAATCTAAATATCTTTTGACTTCATTAAGAACCCACCCTGAATTTTTAATATGGTACACAAAGCAATATGATCCATATCCAATCGAAGATGTAGTTTTTAAAATATTTGTGACAGACCGCGTTTTTTTTAATTTTTGCAAACTTTAATTTTCTATGAAATATTTTAAACTATAAGATCCAGCCTTCCATATGAGATTCAAATTTTAAAAATCGGATAAAATGTTAGAGTAGTTTAATTTAAACGTATTTTTCTTAGTTTTGCTTAAAATGAAGAACTTTGAGACTCTGTGAAACGCGAACTACACAAAATTTGAAAACTAAATACAGCACATATATCATAGGAATGTTAAATACTAATTTGCTCACTTTCAATGAAATCGAAACACATCCATTCCAAAAACGACTAGAATGGAGTCAACATTTTTTGGAATGTCCCAACTATAATCACCCAGCAAAAAATTTCCAAAAGTTAAGCGGGTTTGTAATCAAGCATTCTGGGCAGAACGCATTCCTTACTAGATTACCTACTCGATTCTTTTAACAGGGCGTGAGACTAAAATAATTGATTCTTTAGAATTGATTATTTTTTTACCGAAGAACTATTTACTTTATATTTTTTAAGAACTACATACATTTTTTAATAAAGAAATAGTTCCATTGTAAAACTACGAAGTACTTACAAAATAAAAAAAAAATAAATAGTTCCCTAGATAAAATAAGAAGTACTTACATTTAATAAAATGAAGTAGTTCCATAAGTAAATTCAACTTTTACTCACACGGGATTCTCCTAGGCCACTCAAATATAACGATCAAAACTCATACGGAAATAAAATCCTAAAAATTGAAACATCGAATTGTTATGATAACATGGGTTTAGGTACTGCTTGAGTACAAAAAGTTCTTTTAAGTAAATAATTAAATAATTAATTTGGTATTGCAGTTACTAAATTTGGCAATGAGATATGTAAGCAAGTGTGGGCATCACCTTCTTTTTGGAATGTGTAATTTTTTCCTGGGCAGATATCCAAGCCGGCTCATTTAAATTGAATTGAATATTTACTCACGAGGTATCCCGGCCCAAAACCGCAGATTTTAATGCACTTTGGATATGTTGTAAAGGGTCAAAGAAAAGATACACGTATTTTTTGGGCAAAATCTTACTTTTTCGGCACCCCTAAAAAAAAAATTCGACCACTTCCAGAATTAAATACAGAAATACATTTTGTATTATCGTGGACGGTGCCCCTAAGACGCGCTGGGGAAGCAAATCCTGAACACACTCAAAATGAAAAGTATGAGCCCTCAAATTAAAAGAAATTTCGTCAGAATTACAATTATGTGTTTTTTTTTTATTATCCGGGAAATGGAATTCCCGGTCCATTTAAGTTTTTGAAGGTAGAAAAATTTGAAAGGGTGGAAAAAGTTTACTTTTTTGGGCACCCTCAAAAAAAATTGGAATTAAAAAAAGAAATTATTTTTTATTATCGGTTAAGCCCTTGTTCCGATAAACGCAATCGTTCTGTTTATTTGCGACTTTTCTGAATAGCTTTTTCCCCTATATTTTTAATAATTCTAAAATGTGGCCACTCTAAGTGCACAATATAGGCACTATGGGTATCAGATTATGTTTCTGTTTTTTTTTTTTATTAACAATAAATTTTTTGCAAATTTCAGGCATGTTTTCATACAAATTTTTACCCACTTTTTAATAATTAACGTGAGATTGGGCACCAAGAAATAAGTGCCACTTGTGTTTTCAGAAATTGTTCAAATTTGCTTACAAATTTTAAGCATTGCTTATAATATGCACATCAGTTAAAAAAATGAGCGGTCAAACTTGTAAATGCATTAAGTGGAGCCAGAAATATATAAAAAAGAGTTGATAGTGTTGAAGAAAATTGTTTTGAAGTTCTCAAAACCTATGTTTTGGACGGGTGGTTTAATTTAACTTAACTTAAGTTAGATTCATGTGAAGTTAAAAAAAATTTTATTATAAGTAAAAACCTTGCCATATTTATACAAAATTTGAATTTCTATGTAAATCGCTAAATTATAGCGACCTCTAAATATTTACTGTTTTTGTTAAAATTTAGACTGAGTACTAATGGAACAGGGGTTGCCTTGTGTACGCTAAAATTCGGCAGTCTCTAGGCAGCATATTAAAATTTTAGCTTCAGTTCCAAATATCTCCGATAGGTAATGCTGCTGCATAGTAATAAAATTAAAAAAGTGTTTTTGATTTGTTAGGAAACTCGCAGCCAATTAAATTCGGACGTCAAAGGGTTATCGTTAATGGTTAACGATAATTAACTCGATAATGATAGATTAGGGTTCTTGCCACCGGCGTAGCTAGACAATTTGTCTGGAAAGATATATAGTCCCCAAATATATAATTGTGTTTTTGGCCATAAAAACAATTTTTTTTGTGGTAAGCTACAATTGTCATACATAAAATCTAATTAGTTTTAGAATGCCTACTTCGAATATGTGTAAATTTTTCAAATAAACACAATTTGCACTAAATTTTGCCTTTCTCTCACATTTAGGAATTTTCTATACCCTAGACCCTTAAAAAAAAAAAGTGTTAAATCTTAAGGTCTCGATCCCCAGAAATATGCGAATGGCCAAAAAAGTGATAAATACGAAGTTTTGGGCCAATCGAAAAATGTTTAGAGTTCGCTCAAATAGATTGAAAATTGCAAATGCGTGTATATGGGGAAAAAATTACTTTTTTCGAGACTTATGTAAATTTTTCAATTATGTGAAAAAATGTTATTCTACATGTTAAATTATTTGATATGAAGAGATAATTATCTATTCAAAAAGGTATAAAATTCAAATTCGGTTAAGAACCAGCCCAGTAATAAATAATGCCCGAGACCAAAAAAGGTTAAATTATTACTTCATTGAGAAATTCGACCACACGTCATAAATATTTTTGAAATCGATTACTAAGTTATAATTTTTTTACTTAAAAGACTCAAGGCTATGAAATATGGAACAAGATTTTTTCATTGGATGTCGTAAACCTGTCGTACGCGGACAACATTTTTGGGACTTTTTTGAAATCTCAAATTTCAAATTTCAAAACTTTTTGTAGTCCAGTAGCTTGTTTAGAACACCTTAGAGAAAGAAAATAAAAAAATTTAAAAATATCCACTGGAACACTTGGGTTTGATTTTGCGGATTTCGAGGAAATTGCGTTTTTTTGTGATAACACTTATTTGCTTATTTGCTGTCATAAAATATTTAAAATTAAAAATTAGCTACTTCTGTAATGTTAGTTACTTTTTTTATCATCGCTACCCAAGGTTGACAAAAAAAGTTTTTGGACATCATTAAGCCATGTGGACCTGGTGCCCAAAATGACCCCAGATTTTTTTTTAATTTACAAAAGAAGTCAATTTTTTGCTTACTACCAAATAATTTTAGGAAATGTGATTTGAAATATTACAACATAATGTTTGAAGTTACTATGGTAATATTTTTGGACGAAATAATTAACGTTAACCCTTACCTTGTCGATTCGATTTTTGCGGATTTCGTGGGGGGGGGGGGGGGGGGGGGGGAGGTGAGACCTAAAATTTTAACACTTTTTTTTTGGCCCATATAACGAAGGGCCACCCTAATGTCCCTAGATGCATACATATATCTACATATATGCTTCCATACACTGAACCTTTATGGATTCATATATGAAAATTTTTCGCCGGGCATTTAAAATATAAGTTTTCCTAATCTATTTTAAAATAATATAAAATTTTTCTACGGTTCTGATAACTCTAATAATATATTGAGATAAGAAACCGAATTTCTGTTGTACATACAAATCAATTTTTAAAAACATATATGAGGAATTTTCGACACTTTGAGGTAAAATGAATTACTTTTGTCTGTATTTTAGCTTAAAAATGTATCTTTAACGGCGCAATTATGGCAGTTTTAGGTTTCAAGCTAATTTAAAATATCAAAATTACAGTTTTTGCTTAGATTAAATAAATGATTAGATTAAATAAAATTGTTGATGCCTTTTCAATTTTAAAATCATGCTCATTAATAATTTTTATTTGATTTATTTTTTATCAGCGCTTAAGTAATTTTTTTTTTAGGAGAATTAACACTCAGGAAGTTCTCCCTGTTAATCAAAGTGTTCCTTTCTTCAGAAAGGGGTTAAAGAAGAGATGAAAGATGGGGAAAGATGAAGGACTTTTAAGCTTTTTTGTATTTTATAAATTTAGCCTTACTTCATTTAAACTTACGTCATAAATAAGCATTAGTTTTAGGTTAGGTTGGGTTAGGTTAGGTTAGGTTAGGTTAGGTTAGGTTAGGTTAGGTTAGGTTAGGTCTAGGTTAGGTTAGGTTAGGTTAGGTTTAGGTTAGGTTAGTTAGGTTATTAGGTTAGGTTAGGTTAGGTTAGAGTTAGGTTAGGTTAGGTTAGGTTAGGTTAGGTTAGGTTGTAGGTTAGGTTAGGTTAGGTTAGGTTAGGTTAGGTTAGGTTAGGTTAGGTTAGGTTAGGGTAGGTGTTAGGTTAGGTTAGGTAGGTTAGGTTAGGTAGGTTAGGTTAGGTTAGGTTAGGTTAGGTTAGGTTAGGTTAGGTAGGTTAGGTTAGGTTAGGTTAGGTTAGGTTAGGTTAGGTTAGGTTAGTAGGTTAGTTAGGTTAGGTGTTAGGTTAGGTTAGGTTTAGGTTAGGTTTAGGTTAGGTTAGGTTAGGTTAGGTTAGGTTAGGTTAGGTTAGGTTAGGTTAGGTTAGGTTAGGTTAGGTTAGGTTAGGTTAGGTTAGGTTAGGTTAGGTAGGTAGGTTAGGTTAGGTTAGGTTAGGTTAGGTTAGGTTAAGTTAGGTTAGGTTAGGAAGGGCACATCTCCACTCGGAGACCCAATACGGTCCATTGGTAATCCCTTCAGCATTGCTGTAGAGAAAAAAAAATTAGAAAAATGGTAATTTAAAAAGTGACTGAAAACTTCAAAATTTCCGCGGGGGTTTAAATTATGTCCCACATCCCCCCCTCCACAAACAACGAAATATCTATGACGGTGGTTCTGCCAACCATGGCTATCAGTGATAACAATAGTTAGCCTATCACAAAATAAATATATTCTAATGCTCTTCATATAAAATGTTATTACGGCGACAAAGCCGCCGCCGATTTGTGCCGCGGCTTGTTACTCTGAACCAGAAAGAAATATAATGACTTTTTTAAATATTTAATCATTTATAAAGTTTCATAGCACGAGCCCACACACGCTTACTTGTTGTCCGATAAACTTTTAAAGAAAAATGATTGAAAATACTAGTTGGGAAGCACCTACATGGTTAACCGACTCCTATTTGGAGGAAGTATTACAAAAACATCTAAAGGATAATAAAGTGAAAATTACAAGTGTTGATATAAAACCAGCCACAGCAAATGGTGAAAATTATGCCAGTGTTATGAGTCGTATTAAAGTGTCATATTTGAGGGGAAATAATAAGAACGCAGAAGAATTATCATTTATAATGAAATATTCATTCGAAAATGATCCTTTTGCAGCAAATATTATGTCTGGTTATGATGTCTATAATACAGAAATGAAAATGTATGAAAAAATTTTACCACAATTAGCTGATATACTAAGAGAAGTTGGTGATAATGAACAATTATTTGCTTATACATTAAAAGTTGACTACAAAAGATCAGCCATCATATTTGAAGATTTAAAAGTAAAAAATTATACTTTAGCTGATCGTTTAACAGGAATGAATGAAACACATGCTCGTATGACTTTATATAAATTGGCCAAATTTCATGCAGCTGCTGCAGTTCTTAATCAACGTCTTAATGGTGAATTGGAAAAATTTGATCGTGGAATTTTTAATAGACATGCTCCTGGTATTAGTTGTGCATTTGAGTATTTTACCGAAGAGTGTGCCAAATTTGCTTTAAAATGCCCTGAATTAGGATCATATTATCATGATAAATTAATGAAATTAAAACCATATGTGATCGAATATGGTATACGTGCCTACAACAACAATCCCAAGCATTTTTTTACTTTAAACCATGGTGATTTATGGATTAATAATATGATGATGCTTTATGACACAGCAGAGATCGATAACAAATCCTTGAAAGATGTTTTATTAATAGATTTTCAAGTGTGCAACTGGTCTTCTCCTGCGGTAGACTTACATTATTTCCTACAATCTTCATTGGAACCAAAATTACAATTAGATATTCATGCCATAGATAAATTGGTGCAATATTATCACAAAATTTTGAGTGAAATGTTAAGAGCATTGAATTATTCTGGTTGTATACCAACATTACATGAATTTCATGTTCAATTAGAAGAAGGAAGTTTTTTGGGTGAGTTATATAAAAATATAGAGTTATTCCAGAAGCCAAATAGACGCAAATATGACTTTTCAACTTCACCCCTTCCGATTTACATGAAACTTGCTATATGTAATCTCCTAATTAGTGTTTGTTTCCTTTTTTTGAAATTCATTGTGCAGTGAAGTCTGATTTTTAAAACTTATTTCTCATTCCTCTGGCTTATACGTTTTTAAAAAGAATAAAAAAAAAAACTTATAAATGTTTGTTTGTTATCTCCTTGTGTCGCAAATATCTCAAAATGCATCTCTTTTTT
Source organism: Delia radicum (assembly GCA_021234595.1). Classification (NCBI taxonomy): domain Eukaryota; kingdom Metazoa; phylum Arthropoda; class Insecta; order Diptera; family Anthomyiidae; genus Delia; species Delia radicum. The sequence goes on from CM037851.1 coordinate 81,575,846, forward strand.
ATCTTGAATTTTTGTTTGCAAATTGATCAATATTTCCTCTAAAACAAATAAAAAATTCAGAATGTTTTTTAGAAAAACGATTTCATAGAAAAAAAAATAAAAATATTATGGATTATTTTTAATGCGTTCATAAAACACTGCATTTAAAAATATACTTTATGAATATACTATTTTTTTCAAATTTAATACTTTTTCAAGATTTTAAAAATCACTGCTGCATATTGAATATAACAGAAATAATATCGGGAAAATGTATTAAAACTCCTTTCTGAAATTAGTATATGTTTTAGAAGACATATTGATCAATCTGCAAACAAAAATTTAAGAAAATAAGAGATGAATTTTCAGATTTTTGCGAAACATGGACATTTTTTATCTTTTTCCAAAAACATAATATCACAGAAGACAAAATGTTATATTAGTTTTTAAATCGGATTACAAGTTCAATATTTACGACCATTTTAGCAATATGTATTTTTACACTGACACTATTTTTTTCGTAGCGACTACTGAATATACACTACTGAATATATATATATATATATATATATATTAGGGCGGGTCGATTTAAAAACCGCTCAACGTTCAAGAAAAATCGTATTCTAGGGATCAAAATAAGAAACTTTGCCGAAGGAACCATACCTCTAAAACTAATTCTGATGTCCCGACTTTTGACCCATAGGGTCAAATTTTGAAAAAGCCTACTTTGATATTTCAGAAAGTATGAGGAATCTCTCCAAGATTATTGGAGCTACTTCTTCTCCGGGAGATGCGCTATCAGATTAATGCAAAAAATCATCATTATATGTGATCGTTAAGGGGTTGAAATTTAAGTTGAAAGAGGGCCTTTTTAGCCGTGTTTTTATAGCAAAATGTACAAATCTCGGGATAGAGATATTTCAGAAAGTAGGAGGAGTCTTTCCAGGTCTATATTTCTTCTCCGGAAGACGCTCTAGCAGATGAATGTATAAATTATATTCGATTGGGTTGGATTCGATTGGGGCACTCTAAATGGGTCAAAGTGGAATTTTTTAAAATTTGACCCTACGGGTCAAAAGTCGGGACATCAGAATTCGTTTTAGAGGTATGGTTCCTTTTGCAAAGTTTCTTATTTTGAACCCTAGAATACGATTTTCCTTGAACGTTGAGCGATTTTTTTTGCCTCCATACAAATCGACCCGGCCTAATATATATACATATTAGGGCGGGTCGATTTAATAATCGCCCAAAGCTCAGTGAAAATCGTATTCTAGGGATCAAAATAAGAAACTTTGCGGAATTAACCATACCTCTAAAACGAATTCTACTACCCCGAAACTGTTGACTTTTGTCCCGTAGGGTCAAGTTTTGAAAAATCCCACTTTGACCCATGTAGAGTGCCCCAATCGAGTCCAAATGTATGACCGACCCCCACTAACTTTGAAGGGCCGATCCACCCATGCTCGTGGCACACCCCCCTGGAACTCCCCTGGGGGGTTCCCCATACAAACATTTCAAAAAATCTCCATTTTTGGCACTTTATTTTATTATTTTTTATTTATTTTATTTATTTTTAATATTTTATTTATTTTTTCTCTTTAGAAATTTATTTAGTCAGAACATATGTAAATGAAAAAATTAATTTAACTTAGTAATAGAAAAGAAAAGATAAAAATTACTGTTTGAAGTCTTTTTTGCTTTCAAGTCTGGGCAATTTCGCACGGCTCTCTAACGTCGTCGCCATAACAGCCTCTACATTTTCCGGTATAACTCGTTTGGAAACGCTAGCTAGCAATTGAACGTGTCGTTCTGTTCCTTGTATGTGTGATGGAATTTTTGGATCATTAAACGGTGGATCATCTTGATTTAAATATTCTTTCAAAGTATCGTATGGAATGCTTCGAGTGAATGGTGGTTCAAATACGTCATTTATGTCATTCATATTGATCATTTCCGTGTAACTTGTGCAATAAAAGTTTATATCTGGTTTTTATAAGCTCTAAGTCCCGTTGGGTCGTCAACATCGGTTCGATAGCGTAGAATTATCTTGATAGCACAGTCGCGCTTTTCTTTGCTATCATCAAACAACATTGATAACAAGATATTTTCCGAATGCGCATAATATGAATTATCTGTAATTACTTTATTGACAATTTTGCGTAAACGAGGGTTCTAGAAATCTTGACCAACTAATGAATTTGAAAAATAATCTACTACCGTACACGACAGAGCTGTAATACTTAATATTGAAGTACATTGGCACATAACATGTAATTATAAATTCAACCAGTATTCTTAAATTTGCATCTGGATTTTCCGTTGTCACATATAATCGTAATAGTCTAGCGGCCTTGGTGAGCCACCGAGAATGTACAATTTTCCCTGGTTTGATGTTAGCCAGATCCACTGAAACCACGCCGCTAGAAATTGCATGGGCCATGTCGTATAAGTACTTGGAATCGGTGGAAAATTCAATTTTTTCTGGAGCAGGGGGCATATTTTTCAACTCAATTTTCTGAAAGCCGTCCACCACCTGAAAATATATAAAAATAAAGCAATTAAAAACGGTTGACAATTATAATAAATGAGTGATAGCAATAACTTACCGGAAGAGTTTCACAAGTTTCGATTTGACGGCTCAATTTTCCGGTTGCCGATCTTGGTCCAGTGCTGGTTGTTTTATCCAAAGCTTCAAACAAATGCCGAAACGGAAGTTCGTTGAAGTGTAGAAGGCAAACGAACCAATGCAATGGTCTTTTTAACAGCAATTCGAATCGTCGTATAATTCCACCGTGTGGGCCAGTGTTTGTTGGCTCACCGTCAACGCATATGCCAATTAATTCATTCAGTGATATATTTTTATCGTTAAAAAAATCATTTAATTTGGTTGTTTTGTATTCAGCGGTTTCATGTTCCAGTCTTACGTAACCAATCAATTCAGAATTCGGTTCTCTCAAAATAACAAGATGAGGTTCTTTTACCATCCTAGTATGATACTTCTCATCAATTGCATCTCTCGTTAAAGTATCATCTTTTCTGCCATCGAATGAAAATGCTAACAAATTGGTATCATCTAACCGTTTGCGAAGCACTTCTTGTCTGCATTTCTCTTTTTCTCGGCGAACTTTCGATTTATCCATGATGAGAGGTTTGCCATGGGTATCTTTCATTTTAAAATCTTGGAAAAGAGCGGTTCCCATTGCTGATGCTACTCTATCAGGCACACCAAATCTGTCACATACCAAGGCAAAGTTAAAACAATCGTATCTCTGTGTGTATTGTGAACTTGTGCTTATATCCAAATCTTCTTGAACCGGTGGCGGTGCGTATGTTGAATCATCGGGATCTTGGTATGTTGGCATTGATGACATAGACGTTGCTCCTTGCTCTTCAATTTCCATCGCAATCCATCCATTGTTAGTCTTCTCTGATTATGTTGATCGTGCATAAACTCTTTGAGGCGTTCGGGAACCAAACCGCATGCACATGGAGCTGCCTTCAAATCGCATTTACATGTTCCAATGAAAAAAATTGTTTCCAGAGATTTTACATACTCTGTAAATTCTTGGTGTTTGTTTCTATTCTTGATTTGCTCTTGATATTTGACAAGCAATCTATTCAATTTATTATATACACTTTTTTTCAGCATTATTTCCATACCAAGTTTTTTCCAAATTCCAATCAACTTATCTTGTACTTGAATAGTGAATGATTTATAGAGCAATTTTTTTTGTTCGCTCAAGTAAAAATAATATCTCAAAATATCCAGATGGGTTGGTAAATTAAGATCAGTCAAATCAGTAGACACACCAAAAACAGTAACATCATGCCTGGGTATATGACTCATTGGGTTTTCGATAGTTGTTGATGTTGTTATTGCTTCATCTTGCGGTGTAAAGGATGGTGGATTCATTGTAAACTTTTTGATTTGGAATGATTTTTTTTTTTAAATATTTTTTTATCTGAAATTAGAACTTCACACTTTGAGTTCTTCACAACGACTTAATGCATTCACAAAAACTGTTGCGTTATATATGGTCTACGAGGTAATAAAAATGAAATGGTAATTTTAATTCTACCTGTAACCGATTTTGTTGTTAAAACTGCCCATTAAATACTTACATGTAAATTAAAAGTTAATCTGACCACAAAATCTGTTAAGCAAGTGCGCCTTTTATTACTTCTGGAAAATCCTTTATGATAATTTTATGCTCAATTCTACCTGTAACCGATTTTGTTGTCAAAACTGCCCATAAAATACTTACATGTAAATTAAACGTTAATCTGACCACAAATACTGTTAAGCAAGTGCGCCTTTTATTACTTCTGGAAAATCCTTTATGATAATTTTATGCTTTCTGTTAAGCAAGTGCGCCTTTTATTACTTCTGGAAAATCCTTTATGATAATTTTATGCTCAATTCTACCTGTAACCGATTTTGCTTAAGTAAGTTTACGACATGCAGCTGTGTCTTGTGGTGGCTTAAAAAACCCACACAACCTATTTTACGACCTGCAACAGAACGACACGTTCAATTGCTAGCTAGCGTTTCCAAACGAGTTATACCGGAAAATGTAGAGGCTGTTATGGCGACGACATAAGAGAGCCGTGCGAAATTGCCCAGACTTGAAAGCAAAAAAGACTTCAAACAGTAATTTTTTTTATTTCTTTTCTATTACTAAGTTAAATTATTTTTTTCATTTACATATGTTCTGACTAAATAAATTTCTAAAGAGAAAAAATAAATAAAATATTAAAAATAAATAAAATAAATAAAAAATAATAAAATAAAGTGCCAAAAATGGAGATTTTTTGAAATGTTTGTATGGGGAACCCCCCAGGGGAGTTCCAGGGGGGTGTGCCACGAGCATGGGTGGATCGGCCCTTCAAAGTTAGTGGGGGTCGGTCATACATTTGGACTCGATTGGGGCACTCTACATGGGTCAAAGTGGGATTTTTCAAAACTTGACCCTACGGGACAAAAGTCAACAGTTTCGGGGTAGTAGAATTCGTTTTAGAGGTATGGTTAATTCCGCAAAGTTTCTTATTTTGATCCCTAGAATACGATTTTCACTGAGCTTTGGGCGATTTTTTTGCCTCCCCACAAATCGACCCGGCCTAATACATATATATTGAAAACCATGTATTTTTTAGTTTATTTTCAACTGTTAAAAAAACTAATTAACAAAATCAATAAAAAAAACAATAGATTTTTTTCGTTTATCTCATAACTCAATATTACACTGATAATAATCCATGCGTAAAAATACAAATAAATGTCAAAAAAAAAACCAAAAACTTTGTAAAATAAACGAAAATTTGTTCATTTTACAAAACATTTCGTTGTTTTGACATTTTTTTTTTTGTATTTTTAGCCTGGATTATTATGAGTGTATAAAAACTTTTGGTTTTAAATAGAAAATTTTAACTGAATATTTTAACTACATTTAGAATACTTTGCGTGTAAAGACCACTGCAAATGTAGTTAAAAATAAATGAAATTTCATACAAAAAAATCACGACTTACATTTCAACTAACATTGTCATTTGTTTTTTGCTTTTCAAACCACAATTATAGTAAAAATGAACCACATAAGCAGCAAAAAATAAACAAACATTTATATGTTTTTTTTTGTTAAATAAGAGAAAAACGGCTTTAGAAAATTAATGTAAAATCATAATACAGTAAGTTGATGTGGTTTATTTTTTTAAATGAACTATAATTGTAGTCAAAAATTAAATTTCGTCAACAAATGACTGTTTTTTTTTCACTTAAAAATATAGACATTGCATTACAACTCAAAATATCTACAAATTTTTATAGCAGAAGTTCCCTGAGTGTACCCATATGAAAATTATTATATATTATCATATATGAAGTGTCATATACGTTCGTATAGGAAAATTAAGTGTATATGGCCATATTTTTGTTTTATATTTTTTTTATTTTTTCTGTTTGTGTCTGGTCGGTCTGGTCCGATTAAACTAAAAACTATGACAGGATTTTTATTCTATTTTATTGTTTAATAAAATCAATTAATAGTTTTTAATTTAATCGGACCTCAGAGACAAACAGAAAAAGTCCAAAAATATAAAAAAAAAAAACTATATGAACTGAAATATATGGTCATGTATGAGTATACCCTCAATTTTCGGATCCGAACATATTTGACACTTTATATATAATAATATATGATAATTTTCACATGTTACACTCAGGAAATTTTTGCTGTAAAAATTTGTAGTTGTTTGTTCAAAAACCTTTCCTTAAAAAAACTGATGGATTTAACTGCGACATTTAGCGAATTGTTTAGATTGTAACATTCCGGGACTTGGTGTTTTAATTTAATTACGCCATTCACTGTACAAAAAAAAAAACTTTTTAAATATAAAATTATCTAACTTTCAACAACTTTAAGAAACAATAATTGTTTATTTCTAAGTCAATGATGCATGAACATACATATATAATGATATATATAATCACCTATTAATTCACGTAATAAAATATATATATTTATCATATATTAAAATATATGATTTCACACATTACCATACATAAATTTTTTGTTTGTACGCACAAACCCATATATGCTTCCATACATGGCATACATATTCATACACACAGAGAAAAAAGTGCCAACCGAATCGAAAAGTGTATTTTAATGGTAACAACTTATAAATTCAGTTAGTACAACGATATTTACATTAGATTTCGGCATATTTTTAGTGTTGGAACTAAAATTTAGTTGAATTAACCGAACTTTGTTGTAAAAACTAATCTTCAGTTGTACAAAACGGCTGAAATCCGTAATAACCGAATTTGAGTCCTAGTAACCAAATTTCAATTGGCAAATAGCTAAACTTCTCTCTGTGTGTACATGCTGATATATGAATCAATATATGCTCATACACAGAATTATGCATGTTCATATATTAGCACATATTTTCATTTTAACCTGGGTAATACCGAAAGTCAGTTTTATTGTTTATTTTGATTATTGAATAAAAGACAGAAAATTTAAAAAATACATTTCTTTGGTAATTTATATTCAATTGAAAGAACTTTACGAATTAATTTTTTAAAAAATTGTTGAACTTTTATGGAAAAGTTCTTGATAGCGTAAATATTTTTTAGAAATGCACACTTTAAGCTGCTATAAAACGCGAACGACAACGAACATGGTTGTGATTACTTATACAACCATGTTTTATGCAAATCGGAAGGAGCGAGTTCATGACTGTCAGCGTTGCTTTTGGAATGATCCTATATAATTTTTTTTTTTAAGTGTAAGCTACAAAGTTCCTTATTTTATTTCTTAAAATTGCTAAATTTCCATTTTTACAATTTTTCTTATAGCTGTCACTGGCCTTTTAGGAAGTCAAGCCATTATGACAAACGATCAGTGTGATGACGTTGATTTACATAGTTTGGTTGATGATAATGAGCGTGGAAGAAATTTTCGGTCAAAGGCTTATGAAAACAAGCGTCTACAAAATAATATTAAAATATTACTGCCATATTTTGATCGTGTTGGTCTATTAGATTACAAAACTAGTCCCGAGTAAAAAATATCAGATTTGACCAGATCTAATTAGATCTGTATAGATTTCATGATCAGATGTAATTAGATCTCACAAATGGGGACAAATTTTGGATCTAACTAGATCTGATTAAATCTAGGCAAATCTGATATTTTTAGATTCAACGCGGCACAATAATTTAAAAAATGTCTAGTTAAATGATTAATAAAAATTCAAAAGTTTATTGCAAATAAATTAATAACAAACTAAAACAAACTCGTATTTCCATTTGTTTTTTAACTCACACACAGAGAAATGAAGTGCCAACCGAATTGAAAGGTGTATATTAATGGTAACAACTTATAAATTCAGTTAGCACAACGATATTTACATTAGCTTTATGAAAATTATGGGTGTTGCAACTAAAATTCTGATGAATTAACCGAACTTTGTTGTGAAAACTAATGTTCAGTTGTACTAACCGACTGAAATTCGTAATGACCGAATTCGAGTCGTAGTAACCGAATTTCAGTTGGCAAATAGCTAAATTTTTTTCTGTGTGCAGCAATGGCTCGACGTTATGATCCAAAATTTGGCTGCAGTCATTATTTAATAAATCCGAATTGACAGTTTGCTCAAATTGTGATTAAAGGCATATTTTTGAAAGACAAGCAGGGAACTCAAATAAATACGAAAAAAAATATTCAGTCTGATTGCTTTCGCCGCCAGTAGATGGCGCCAAAGTTTGATAATATTTAGCAAAAAGTACTGAACAACAAAATTAGTTGTAGTTGTTCCACGAAAATAGTTCTCAAAAACATATTTTTTAAATACTGGTTCAAAGTGTTATTTTTTGATTGCCGCAATAAATTCTTAGTTAAATTTAATTACACATTTAAATGTATGCTTGGAAAAAAATATATTTTTATAGCTACGAAAACCACGCTTTTTTTATCTGAAAATAATAAAATTTCTTAAGTTTGATGGAGAATAAAAAAAAACTTATATAAAATTAAATAATATTTTTTTGTCTGTTTATATAATAGGGTGGGTCGATTTGAACATCTTAATGGGCGCTTCGCGTTTCTTATTCTTGGGATTGTACTGAGCAAAAAAGTCCACTAGCCATACGTCTACGGTGAAAATCGAGCTTCCAGATTTTGACTTTTTATCCGTATTTTGTGAAAGTAACAATGTGTGGGATGGGCATATCTCATTAAATAGGAGGAGCTTATTCAAGATTATGGTATCAATCTCTTCTTTGGAAGATTCTCTAGCAGACTAATCAACATCAATCATGTTTGTGGGTGGGGTTTAAGGGGTTAATTTTTAATTTCAAAATAGGGCTTTTTTGCCGTAAAGTCAAAATGTGGAAGCTCGATTTTCACCGTAGAGGTATGGTCTAGTTAACTTTTTTGCTCAGTACAATCCCAAGAATCAGAAACGCGAAGCGCCCATTAAGATTTTTTTTAATTCCATACTAATCGCCCCAACCTATTATATAAGCCTTTAATGTTGTATAATATATCATAAATAAAAAGTACCGGATTTTTTTTTTTTTTTTTTTTAACTGTGTGCTTAGGGTATCTACAGAGTTCTTTAATACACAGCTTGGGACCCCATAAGGGCCATACGAGTTGGAAAATTTTAAATGTTTTATTGCATTAGCAATAGTGGTAGTATGTAATGCTGGAATATTCACTTGAACTGCTTTAGGAATAGGAAATTGATTATCCGTGGCTGCATTTTCATTTAAAGTAGTATTGGAATAAGTGGTGGAGAAAAAATCTGCGAACATATCGCAAATTTCGACATCATTTGACGATTCTTTTTGATGAAATTTCATCATGGATGGAAATCCGGATATATGACGTTTGGAATTAACGAATTTATAAAATATTTTTGGATCACGTCTAAATTTAAGTTTAACTTTGCTTAAGTAATTGTTGTAGCATCGATTATTTAATAAGTTGTTATCAGTTAGTGCACCTGATTTTTTATAATTTTTGTAATGCTTATTTTTTAAATTTTCGAGTCGGGACAGCTCTTTACTATTCCAAGGTGGGCCATGTAATGATGTTCTCATAATCTTTGGAATTGATTCTACAAAAAATTCAAACAGAAGCTTATAGAACATGTCTGTAACTATTTCAATGGTATCCGAACTACAAACTACTAGCGGAATGTAGTGAGACCAATTAATACGTGAAAGAAGAGTATTCAGCTTGTTGAAGTCTGCTTTTTTTTAAATCAAAAATTTTCTGAACACCTTGAGAAGTTTTTATGGAAGCTTGTTTTTGAATAAACTTGTTAATTTCAAAAGTGGGATGATATACGTCTTCTGGAGCTAACAAAGGATTAATGCGTTTAATACTTAAGTCTGATGGATGATCTGTAAATACTAGATCCAATAATTTGCCAAATTTGTTGCGCACGTTATTTATTTGGAAAACTCCAAGGCCTGCGAGTGAATCCACAAACTCATTGCTTGCACCGTTATTTACCGAAGAAATTAAATAATTTGCATCAGGAACTTCGGTCCAAAGTAATTCGGTATCCAAGAATAACTATGTTATCACCAGAATTTAAACGGTTTGCTACGAGTTATATAGCTTTAAAATGTTTTTCATAATCAATTAAACTAAAGTTTGGAGGAATATAGGAACAAGTTATATACAGCTTTTTGGGATTTAAGTTTATAAAAATGGCTACAAATTCAATGTCAGGAATATCTTTTAATAAAATTTCTTCAGAAGAATGGTTTGAATTAACTGTAATTAAAACGCCTCCACCTTCTTTTTCATTTCCATTATAATCTCTGTCACGTCTATAAATTTGATATTTATTACACATTATTTCTGCATTAAGTATTTGTTTTTCAATTCTACTTCGAAGCCAAGTTTCAGTAAGGACTATAATATTTTGATCAAGATTAAAACTTTGAATGAAAAAGGATTTCAGTTTGGTTTTCATTCCGCTTACTTTCTGGTAGGCCGGAAACTAAAAATATAACCTTTTGTGAAAATGCCTAATTTTGCGATTTTTACCGCATTTGTTTAACTAATATGTGTCAATATCGACCTATTTGCACTGAATTTAATATATATCAATTAAAATGAGTTAATCACAAACATTATGTACCGAATTTTATCCGAATGGGATATAAAATTTGGATATCCACTGTACAAATTATTCTTTTAGCTCCCGAAGAACTAGTATTCTCATATATGGTTACGGTTCTTTCAGAAAAATATTTCTCAAAAATAAATATATTTTGATACTTATTCAAAGTTTTGTTTTCTCATTATTTCGATATATTTGTAGTAAAATTTAAATACAAATTTCAGTATATGTTTCCAAAAAATAATGGCACTTGTTCTGGAATGCTTCCTGTTTTTAGTGGTGTTCCCCAAGGATCTGTTCTTGGGCCTCTACTTTTTATTATGTTTATTAATGATCTTTTTGATATTTTGTCTAACAATATGTGCTTTCCTTTTGCGTTTGCAGATGACGTTCAGATTCTATTTAAGGGAGATAGGCAATTCCCTGATGTAATGCAGAATATGATTGATTATACTGCTAATTTACTTGGCAATTGGATGTCTTCGAATTATCTTTATGTTAATTATAGTAAATCTAAGGCTATGTTATTTGGTGATAGTGATATTTATAACTTTACTATTAATTTAGATGGTAATGCAGTTGAATTTGTAGAAAAATTTAAATGTCTTGGTGTGACTATAGATTCCAAGTTAAGTTTTCAGGATCATGTCAATGCGGTTGTTTCTAAAGTTAATTTTACTTTGAGAAAGTTGTATAGCTTGGATGTTATACTACCATTTAATGTCAAGCTTAAGGTTGTTCATGGGTTGATTATGCCAATATTTTTATATTGCTTAGAAGTGTACTCTGGAGCTTTAGGTTATGTGATGAAGAAGCTAAGATTGGCTTTTAATCGTGTCATGAGATATTTATACTCTCTTAGATTGCGTCATCACATTTCGTCTTATGTTTTAAAATTTTTGGGATGTTCGTTCGATAATTTTGTTCAAATTAGGTGTATTTTACATTTTTTTAAAATATATAAATTGCAAACCCCGAAATTTTTGTATAATTTTTTTAAATTTGGTAGATCTACTAGGAATAGACCATTGGTTATTCCGAAACTTACACCACTTTTGGGGCGATCTTTTTTGTTAGAGTTGCCCGTGAGTATAACAAATTACCACTTACTTAAAAATCGTTCGATTTTTCTATTAATACGTATAGGAAGAAAATTTTTCTATTATTTTCACGAGACACTTGATTTTTTTAGGTTTGGGGGTTTTTGTTTTTAACTAAGGCTTGTTCATGTTTTTTTTTTCTCGTAACATTGGGGACTTAATAAATAAATAAACTATTATCACTCCTTTTTTTATATTTCTTGTTTATTTTTAATAATATTGTATTTTAATTATTATCTCTTTCTTATTATTTTATTTATGTATATCAAATTTTATTGTTTACTTTGTATAATTTAGTAGAAATTTGTAACCGATTATGGCCTTCAGGCTAGGTTATTGAAATGAATAAATAAATTAAATTAAATTAAAAAAAAAAAAAATTTTTATAGCTCTGAAAGCAACGTTTTTTTTTTGGACTGAAAATCCAAAATTTTTTAATTTTGATGCAAAATTACAAAAACTAAATAGTTTTTTTATGTTTTTTAAGTCTATAATATTATCTAACATAGCATAAGAAAAGTGTCGGGTTTTTACCGAAAATTAAAATAATAGGCATTTGTAAAAATGTCTATCTTGAATTCGTACAAACGCCTACATACCACTATAACTATATTTCAATTACATTTAGTAAACGTGTTTGTTTTTGATTTTAGATCTTAATACCTCAAGATCTGTTTATGGCATCTTAATGATTTCTACATACCCTACAGTTCAGAATAATATTAAATAAATAAAAAAAATTTGATCAAAACATATAAAAATTTGTGTTCATTTATTTTTTAAATAGAAAATGGTATATCCAAATTTTTTACAAAAATGAGCATTGGTGAGCGTTATTTTTGGTCGGGTATCAGGTTTTTTAAAGCAAATAATTAAGAATATATAAGTCAATCATTTTAAATTAAAAAACTACCCAGCTTTCTGAAAAAAAATTATAATTGTCGAACAATGCCAGCTGTAGGGTACATTATCAAAATATCATAAAATTGCATTCATACCAATCGTAGAGCATGTTCTTTTAAAAAAATTTAAATAATGTTAAAGTTTTTTAACAAAATTTCGAAATAACATGTGAAAAATTTTAATTTTGGCAAAATTTTAAAATTTTGAACATTTTTTTTTACGTTTTGATTTTGAGAGTTTTTCACTACAAAACGGTATAAGATAATTTCATGAAGTACACACTATATTATTTTCAGTTTTGTTGGTAAAATTAAGTATTTTTTAAAAATTTTCCCTGTTTTCAAGAAAATGTAATCGGTCAAAAACAAAAAAAAAACATAAAAAAAAATCTGGTAAAAAACTTCAAATTTTAATTTTCAGAAGGAAAATAATTTTTAAATTATCTTATTAACTGTAATAGATTAAAAGTAACTTTTTCACATTTTTCATTTATCTTACCGAATGCATTGTTTTACTGAAAAATATATGAAATTGGTACATTGTTGTAGAAGTAACACTGCAGGTAAGGTTTTTCACACTTTCCTAAATTTCATGATATATGGCAGGTAGGCGTATCCTTGCATTGATTTTCTCAAAGGTTTCTATGTGCTTATCCTTGGCCCAAATAAAATAGTGTACAAGTGCATGTATCTATGACAACTTCTCGATTCTCTCAAAATTTTGTATGTGCTTATCCTTGGCCCAAATAAAATAGTGTACAAGTGCATGTATCTATGACAACTTCTTCTATTTTTGTCCATTCGCTATATGGGCTCAAAGCAGTGTGCGCCATCTTCGTCTTTTTCTTGTGATCAGCAGAACTATATTTTTATTTTACCCTTCTATTGTGTAAAAAAGCACCATATTTTTACATTCCAAGAGCAATTTGAAGTACATACAAAAAATGAATGAACATCAATGAAAGTCGATGAGCATTTTTATTATTGTGCTTTTGAAAACGGCTCAAAGTGCTACGATATGATACTAGATCTGGATAAAGCGATCATAAAAAATTTTTAAGATATGATCCTATAAAATCAGATCTGCTCATATATGAGCATGAAAATTATCCGTTTTCCAGATTCGTTCAGATATAATCACATCTGATACTAGATCTGATCAGATCTGGCCTTAAAGTGTATCATAAATGGCATATCTGATAATATATTTTCAGATTTGACACAAGATCTAATTATATTCAATCATATATAATTAAATTTAATCATATATAAGTAGATCTGATCAAATCTAATATTTTTTTACGGGATATAATAATTTAATTTAGATTGAAGTAAATACATTAAATATTCAATGAAATTGTTTGTTTTTTGATAGCAAATTTAAATACTAGAGGAAGATGGGGTAATTTGGGACTAGTTTTATTAAGCTCCTAAAAAGCACCCACCTGTAATTTTGTTTAGTCTTTTGACAGATGCATTCCAAAGAGTGGTTAGTGTTGTAGCTTCTTAACCCAGAAGAATACAACTAAATTATTCATTAGGTGAATTTTTGGCCATTTTTTCAAAAAGAAGACATACTAAGATTAAAAAAAAAATAGTCTTAATAGCAATTCATGTTTATTATGTGAATATCAGCGAGATAAACGATTCAGAAAAAAGGTACAGAAATAAATAAAAGTACGAAATAAAATTAAATAAGATAAGATAAACATAAAGAAAAGTTTTTAATCTTCGTCTGAATGTTCTGATTTGTAATAATTGCAGGTATAAAAGTCTGACAATTATATCAGTACATAATAAATTAAAAAAAAAAAAAAACAAACCCTATAGTTTTAACAGCAATTAATGTTTATTATCTATATAAAGGATCCGCCAAATAACCTTCCGGTTAACAATGGAAAATAATTTCATTTAAATGGCTGCCTCGGCTGGCCATGCAGTAGCCTACACGATCGGTCCAATTTTTAAGCACATTATCGGTGAATTGATGTTGATGGCGCTTCACGCACACTTTCTACCACAGCAGCAATATTCTCGGGTGTACGCACTGTTTTTGGCTTTTCACGCTTTGTTTTAGCGATGAGGATGCCAGTTGCATTCACTTTTTTCACAAGATAACGAATATACGGAGCTGACAGTGCTTCTCTTCTTCCATCCGTACGCAATTTTCGCACACATTCTGCAACATTACCATGATTTTCAAAGTAATGTCGCAATATTTCCCAGCGTTGTTCAAGCGTATACACAACGTTCAGCGGAAGGAAAAAACTAATTATCTGTCAAATCAGGCATGAGCTAAGTATTACCATTCACGAAATAAGCACTAGTTGATAAAAAAAAACGTTAGATGGCGGACCCTTTATATAAAACAGGATGTGTGTATGTATGTAACGTATGGACCCTAAAAACGGTTGGACCGATTTTGAAGAACTTTTCAGGGAATCTTCATAGTATTCAGGCGGGTGACACTGTGAAGTCTGATTTTTGATTTTCGGTCTGTGGGCGGAGGGGCGTGGCAAAATCTAATTTTCATACTGTACCACCAATGACATACACATACATATATTTATTTTTTTAGCTTTTTTTATTTTATTTTACTTTTTTTGAAAGCCGTTGTCATGTTTTTCAAAACGAGATATCAAACTCTTAAATTTGCTATTGAGTTCCGAAGATATTTACAAAAAAACTATTTTAATCTTCAAGCTATGTTTCACGAACACAACAGCCTCAACCGTCTATTCAAAACAGCCCTAGACCAGATGCCGACAGATGATTATACGGTTGTGACAAGAGCTGGAAAGACAACGGCTGGTGAGCATGAGCGGCGCTTTAATGCACCGGTGATAGGTTACGTCGCAGTTGTTATGGCAGTTGTTTTCAGCTATTCATTTCATATACTTCAGCAAATAAAGGCGATAGAAGGACAAAGAGGCGTTGGGATTCCCATGAAATTACAAATTTTAAAATGTGAATTTATTTTTTTGATTATTTATTTGCGTAAAAAAAATTTCTTCATTTCAAGAACTAATTACAATTAAAATTTGAAGGCAAAACAACGTTTGCCGGGTCAGATATTATGTGATAATTAACGAGATGAATGAAATAGAAAAAAAGTTACAGAAATAAATAAAATCACAAAATTTAATTAAATAAGATATAAGTAAAGAAGAGTAATGAATTCATGTATAAAAGATGGCCGTTATTTTAGCACATTGTAAGGGAGCAGCCCTATAGCATGTGTTGCTGGTCCACTGAATTTTCAGAATTTAATTTCAGGGACATTTCATTGTATAAAATTATACAAAACTTTATATCCAAAGATATTGGAAAATATGATGACAGCCGTGGTTTTTTAATAGGAAGATTAGTATCATGATGTATCTTAACAGAGCCTCTTGAAGTGATGTCCATTCTTTAATTTTGATATCCTGGATGGCTTTTACTAAATCATACTCCAGAATGGGCTTCGTTGCTTTTTTATTGTACTTCCGTGGCGTAATGCCAAATAAATTAATAATTTATAATATATTCCATACAAACAACATAAAGAATCCTTAAAATTGCGTGCATTATACGTCCCAATTTACCCCACCCACACGTCCCAAACTAACCGACTATGACCAAAGTCACAAAACCTTTAATAACTGTTACAATGTTTAAATATTTGCGAAAACTAAAACGTCATTCGTAATATACTCGCACATAACTTAAAAATATATATTGGCGATAATGAAAAATTAGTTGCTAAAACTTTAAAAGTTGACTACGAACAGTAAGCTGTAATTTTTTAAGATTTAAGAGTGGAAAAGTATAACTTTTCACTTAGAATACTACGTAGGTAAAGATCAATGCAAATGTAATTAAAAACAAATGAATTTCAATTAAAAAAAGAATGTCTTACATTTCAGTAAATTTAACTGACATTGTCATTTGCTATTTACTGTTCAAAAAATAAACCACAAATGTAGTAAAATGAAGCACATATGTAGTAAAAAATAAACAAATATTTATTTGTTTGATTTTTTTTTAATAAAAATAAACTACTGTATAAAATGAATGTGAAATCATAATACTGTAATAGATGTGGTTAGTTTTTTTTTAAAAGAAACTAAATATGTATTCAAAAATTTAATTTCTTCTATAAATGACTGTTTTCACTCAAAAATAAAGATACTACAAGGTGGCGCCAAAGTAATCCTCCTATAAGAAAATGCTATAAATTTTGCGATTGGCCCCTAATGTCAGTTCTGTTTTGACATTTGTGTAGTAAACACATGCGAAATACACGTTAATAAACAATGTTACGTACGTAACGTATGTTACGTTAATAAACACTGCTCCAGAACGCAGAATATTGCTGACTATTTATTTGACCAATAATCGGTCGGTGACTTTGGCCCAACGTGAATTTCGTCGCAGATTTCCTGGCCGTCCAACGCCTACTAGTGAAACACTGCGACGTTTAGCCGCTCGCCTCGAAGAGACTGGCACAACACGAGATGCTGCCAGGCGTGGCAGACCCCGGAGTAGCCGTTCTGCAGAGAATATTGCTGCTGTAGCCGAGGATGTCATGGAAGCGCCGTCGACATCGACCAGACGACGTGCCACCCAAATGGGTACCAGTCGACGGTCTTTACAGCGAATTTTGGTACCTAATTTGAAGATGTTTCCGTACAAAATCCAGACGGTGCATCAGCTGTTAGCTGCTGACCGCCAATCGCGTGTAACATACGCTCAAGCCATCATTAATCAACACCAAGAGGAAGATGATTTTTCATCAAAAATAATCATGAGTGATGTGGCCCATTTCCATCTTAGCGGGTACGTAAATAAGCAAAATTTACGCTTCTGGGGCACTGAAAATCCGCGTGTAACCCACGAAGAGCCATTACACCCGCTCAAAGTCACTGTATGGTGTGCTGTTTTCGCTGGAGGAGTCATTGGACCTTTTTTCTTCGAAGACGTCGCGGGCCAAACGGTTACTGTGAATGGTAAGCGCTACAGAGCAATGATCAACGAGTTCTTTTTGCCGCAACTTGATGAATTGGGATTGGAAAACATGTGGTTCCAACAGGACGGTGCAACGGCACACACTGCACGTGCCACAACCGATATGCTGAAGGATGCATTTCCCGGGCGCCTAATCTCCCGTTTTGGCGATTTGCACTGGCCAGCAAGATCGCCTGATTCGACCGCTCGAGACTTCTTTTTGTGGGGCTTTTTGAAGTCGCGGGTTTATGTCAACAAGCCTCAGACTCTTGCAGCTCTTAAAGACAATATCCGACAAGAATGTGAGGACCTATCGCCGGAAGTTTTGGCCGAAGTGATGGAAAATGCCATAAAAAGGGCTCAAATGACAATCAACTGTGGCGGCGGCCATTTACATGACATCATATTCTCGACTTGATGTAAAAAAAATTAAAATACCAAATAAAAGTAATCCACAAGAAGAATCAAAGTTTTTCATTTTTATTTTAAATTACAGCCAAAAAACATCAGAAGGTTATTTTTGCGCCACCTTGTATATTACAACTCAAACAACTTCAAATATTTACAGCAGAAGTTCCCTGAGTGTATACATTAGCTTATCGTTTTAAACGATTGAATGAAAATCAAGCTTGTAAGACTTTAAATAAATTGGCCAAATTTCAAGCAGCTGCAGCAGTTTTAAATCGAATTCTCGTTGGGGAACTGGAAAAAAATTGATCATGAGATTTTTAATCGGCATACACTAGCTTTTGGTAGTATTTTTGAATATTTTACTGAAGTTGGAGCTAGTTTCGCTGAAAAGTGTCCAAAGTTGGGTCCATATTATTATGATAAACTTATGAAATGAATGCCATATATAGTGGAATAATTCACTCGTGCCTATAATAATCCAAATCACTTTTTCACTTTAAGTCATGGTGATTAATGGATTAATTAATGATTGATGATGGTGCTCTATGAGCTATAGTCGATTGACAAGAAATTTTTTAAATGTGGTTTATTGACATATTTTCAAATATGTCATTCATTGGTCTTCACCTGATGTTGGCTTACATTATTTCTTTAAATACCGTTAATCTTAAAATAGTCTAACCAAATTACTTAAAATACCGCAGCCCCAAAAACAGCGTCACTAAATAACTTAAAATATTCCAACAAGTTTTCAATTTATTTTTTGATCAATTGATATAATCTTTAACTTCAAACTCATATGTATATTAGTTCTCATGTAGTGAGTAAACTAGTTCATATGAATGTTTCATGTTTGGCATGGGATTGTTACCGCTTTCAAAACGTGTTCTGATGATGGGAACCTAGAAAATTCCCGAAATAGATCTATCAACACATTCATGAAAGGGTCAAGTAATAAATTTGAAAACAAAAAAACTCTATAGGTTATTTGTTAGGACAATATCCTAATGAATAAATATAGAGTATGGCCTCGAACTTGAATAATTTTCATTTTCATTGCACAATTAAAGGTCGAAAAAAACATAATTTTTATTTTTAATAAAAATTACAACAAAATTCTAATAAAACAGTTTTATTTTTTTAACCCATTATTATATTTTTATAAGTAATGCAAAGAGTAAACTGGTTTATTGGTTTAATTTTTTTTTTTTTTAACTTTTGAAGCAGAATATTAAAGCTTATAGCCCAACAGATTTTTAAGAATTTTCCAAATATTTTAATATATTTCATATTTAATCACCCAGGTTTAAAATATTTCTCACTACCATTAATGACACCGGCTTACTCTCTACCTTACTTTAATACAAATACTAAGGACTTGCTAATAACTAGTTTTTTCTTTATTTTTATCATTATTATAAATATGAAGTAATGATATAAAAAACATTTAAAAATCTATTTTTAGACTCATTATTTTTCCCTCTTGTAAGGACATATATGAGTACATATTTTAGATTTTTTGTAAGCTTGGAAAGTAATGGCATTTTGTGCAAGGAATAACATGTCAAGATAGCTTAGATACATGAACGGTTGACTGACAACCAGCAGACCCGGGCTCGAATACCGTAAGGGCACATTTTATAAGAAAGAAAATTTCAATAAAATAATATAATTTTTTTTGAATTTAGTTTTTTTTTAAATTTATTTTTAGATTCATTATTTTTGTCTATACATGTAACTACATATTTTTCTCTTGTTTGTAAGGAGGTTAGTAATAATATGTCACAATATTGCGAAACATAACCAGAAAAGCATTACCATATAACCACTTATCTGGTAACGCTTTTCTGCTCTGGGGAATTTTCAATAATTTGAGTAGATCTGAATTCAAGTAGATCTAAATTTATCCCACGGGATATTTTGGGATCCATCAGGATCTTAAATAAGATATTTTTGGATTCCTCAATTTTGAGATAAATTTCAATTTAACTTAATCCGGCAATATTTTTGAGGGATCCAATTTTATCTTGTGAAGTTGAAAGTTTAGAGAAACAAATATTTTGAATCTGAGGAGTTTTCCTTCCGAAAAAGTTTAATTTTTTACAAAAAACCGAAGAATTTAAAAACCCGAATTTATACACAATGATTTTGTGAATATGGGAAACAATAAAGAAATTATATTCTGAAAACACATTTATTTTTATAATTTTATTGCTACTCGTATAACTAGCAATCAAATCAAAATGATGACTACAATCAAAAAAATTAAATTTTTTTAATAACGAATTCTCAAGAAATTTCACTAACTATCGATTTTGCCAATGACAATGGTAGTAATAAGGCGAGAAATATTCGCGAAAAGTCGAAAGAAATTCTTGAATATTCGAAACCGGTTTGGTTTTTGAAAAAAAAACAACACGGTTAACCAGTTTTCGGTTCCGGCTATTGACACTCTACTTTTATATAATAAAAAATTCAAAATCTAAGGCGTTAATTCTTTATAAAAGTTTTTAAAGTTTTAAGGCTTTATTGTAGCAGAAAGTCCTCAAAATCTGGCAAGGGAGGTATTTCAAAGTCAAGCGCTACAATTTTATTAAAACATGGATATGTTGCGGAAAATATAATTTTTAGATAGACCTGGTTTTTCTAACCAAATTTAATGGTTGTCGCCATTAAAATATGACTTTTAATGCGGTCAGCATTTATTTTTCTGTGTGATGTTGTATTAAGAAAAATTTTGGTTTTCGGTAATTTTTTTCTGTTAAAAAATCTTTTACTTCTGTTTGTAAAACTTTTAGACTTATGTTGCACGAAACAAAGTTTACTTGCAACAACATGTCAACTTTTAGACTTTTGTAAAAATTTTAAAAGTCGAGTTTTCAACTATTCGCTATGTCGTTTTTTATAATTCCAATTTACGACTTTTGGATTTTTTTCTAGGTAAAAGTCGGCTAAAATCGACTTTTCGTATGAACATTTTTGATTTACAATCTTTTAGATTGTTTTGGGATAAATTTATTTGGCATCTCAATGTAGAATTTATACTTTATGGGTAATGATAAGGAAGCCAAATTTCATTAACGTTAAAATAATCATTAAACAAATTTTCTAAGACTTACCCAATTTTTAAGACAAAGTTCGGAAAAAATTCTTTTTGGCATTTCATCGCATTTTACTATTAAAAATTGCCGTTTTTCCATTAACCCCAAAAGTCATTTACATACATTAAAATTTTAATTTAAGCGAACAAATAAGTTTTGGACTATACGACTAATTTCATCAAGCACATTTAAATCAGTCCATATTTAATGAAATTTGAAGTTCTGAATTAATTTTTTTTACACTTGAGGTTTTTTACTTTGTGTACTGATACTCACAGTGTGACGAAATGCGTGACTACACAATTTATTAAAATTTATACAAATCGGACCTCATTTTGAGCTTTATGTTTGCCTATAAACTTTATTTTTATTCATCTTTAAGCCATTCATATATGACAAATAAAAAAGTCGAAAGCAAAAGTCGACTTTTTGATTTTTTCAATAGAAGAAAGTCAACTTTTCGACTTTTTCATCAAAAAACATGTGACTTCTATGAATTTGAAAAAGTCGATTAGAAGAAAGTCGATTTATAGAACCCTAGAATATTCTTTGCTTTGTTTGCATATTTTTTTCTTATTTCCAGTAAAAACTAGCTAAATTTTGTCAGTAATTCCTTCAATATAAACTGTTAAAGTTCAATTTAGATTTTATTTCGTTATTTTTTAAACACAAATTTTTAACTTTCTTTAATTTTGTGATCAGAAAATTATAAATAGTATGTACCCAGCCAGCAAAATGTGGATACTTTTTTGCGGGTCCTTATTCCATGAGTCAAAAATTAATCAAATTTATTTATTTATTTATTTAAAATTTAGATAATACATAAATGTATAGGCTAAATATAATAATAAAGCTATAGCAACAAGTCCTTAAGCTAAATATCTTGTATGGGTTAATATAGTGTTTTATAATAGAATTTCATATATAGTGGAGGAAGAAATACACTAAAAATAATTGTTTGATACTGTGTGTTCTACATATAATTTTTTTGTAAAGTTTAGATTTGGTTGTATAGTTCAATATTTTTTAAAAATTGTATGATTTGTTTAATGGACTGAGCTGAAGGAGAGGATAGAAGGGAGAGGGGATTGACTTGAGGGAAAATTCGGTTTCTATGGTGATCAAATTTGGTGCAATCACAAAAAATGTGTTTAATGTTGATGGTGCTGTCATTGTTACAATCACAAATAGGAGGGTTATTACCAGATATGATGTGGTTGTGAGTAATAATAGCATGTCCCAATCTGAGTCTTAAAATTTTTACTAAATCTTTCCGATTAATACTATTGTTGCCGGGTAGCCAACTGTAAATGTTATTTTTCGCGGGGTTAATAGATCTATACCAACTATTTGAATGATCCCAAATGCCCAAGTTCAGATTAGTTGTCTGTTTCCTTATAGCCTTGTTAATGTCGGAAAAGTTTCTATTGATTGAACTGATTAATGGTAAAATAAGGGCTTGTTTGGCGGTATAATCAGCGAATTCATTTCCTGATATTGACGAATGGCCCGGAATCCAAATTATGATAATTTTGGGAAATGTCCTAATTAATGAGTTTCGTATACTAACTGCATAAAAATTGTTATTGTTAATATTGGTGATCGCATGTATTGCTGATAGTGAATCGGAGCAGATGGCAAATTTTCCAGATCGTTGACAATATTCAATCGCATTGTAAATTGCTATTATTTCAGCAGAAAATACTGAACTAAAAATAGGTAGTACAGCAGTATGAAGTATACTATCTTCAGAGGTGACCGCAAAAGATACAGTTTCCCTGGTTTTGGACCCATCTGTATAAATGAAGGTTCTGTCGTTGTATTTATCAATAATCTCATTAAAAAGTATACGATATTGAGATGGTGAAGTGTTATCTTTTTTGTAAAGTGAGAGAGAAAAATCAATAACTTCAGTATTTAAATGCCAAGGAGGATGGGTAAGTGAAACGGGTTTCAGAATTGTTGCCGGTATTCCAAACTCTGTGGAAATTTTAATTGTTCTGTACAAAGCCGATTTGATTTTCTTTGCTCTCTTAGATTTATAGTAGATTCCAATAAACTTACGTAAAGGGGTGTCGTTACAGAACATAATTGATTTTACAAGCTTTTTTGATTCTAATTGGTATAGAAAATCTAAATTTAGAGTGTTTGTTTCAAAGATGATATTATTAGTTGGGGTTGTTCGAAGTGCACCCAGAGCACATCGAATGGCCGTGTTCATAATCGTTTTTATCTTTTTCAAGGGTGTTTTAGGGGAGTTACCATACAAAAACAATCCATATCTAATTTTCGATATAATCAAAGTTTTGATTACATTGAGCAAGGTAATTGTACTAGGATTGAATTTTGAATACGATAGACATTTGATTATATTGATACGGTTTACTAAAGCATTAGCCAATTTTTCGATGTGGGTATTCCATCTAAGAGTTTTATTAAAAGTTACACCCAATATTCTCAATTTATCGGTTGGGATAAGCTGTAAATTGCCTGCCACTAAACTACAGGTGCAATTTTGTTTCCTACATATGTGCATAAATTGGCATTTCGTTTTCGATAAGACAGCTCCCGACCCTTCACACCATTGTAAAATATCATCAATTATGTTGCTAATGTTGATTGTTGGGTTTTTTTTCTCTGTTTGACTTCACTATTATGTTAAAGTCGTCTGCATAAGCACAAAAGTTGATATTTTTATGCATGGATAGGATATCACTAAGACGATTGTATGCAATAAGAAAAAGAATGACGGATAAAGGGGATCCTTGTGGTATCCCGTTATGCAGGATAAATGTTCGAGAACATTTTTTACCCAAGCGAATAGTAAATTTTCTGTTAGTCATGAAATTGATTACATAACCAATAATTTTTGGCCCAAATTTCCAAGAAACAAGTTGATCTATGACTGAATGAATACCTATTTTGTCGTACGCCTTTTCAAAGTCAAGTGAGACTATTGTGATATGGTTCCTCGTAGCAAGACTACTAGCAGTCAGATGCTCTACAAAAAGGAGGGCATCTGCTGTCGATTTTCCTTTTCTAAAGCCCATCTGATTGTCGTTGAGTAATTTATTGGAAGTTATGAACCACCAAATTCTATCAGCAATAATCTTGTCCAATATTTTTCCAATACAGGAATTTAGTGAAATTGGTCTGTATGACTCCGTTCTAGTCCGATCGCTGTTTGGTTTTAAAATGGGAAAAATAAGACTCGTTTTGTATTGTTGGGGTATATGTGTGTTGAAGATGTTGTTAAAAAAGTTTAAAATTCTTTTTTTAACCACATTAGGGGAGTTCTTAATCATACTGTATGATATACGATCAATACCTGGGGTTTTACCTTTGAGTCTGTGCAGAGTCGAAAGAAACTCGATATTATTTATATCTTGTTCTATAAGTTTTGCCTTGCCATTCGGAAAAATATTTAATAAACGTTCCCTAAAGTTTATTTTATTATCCTGAAACTTAATTGGAAATTTTCCATCAGAGGAGTTGAGAGACCAAAATTGGCCTAACTCATTTGCGATGTCAGTTTGATCAGTCAAATTAACAAAGGGTGGATTGTTACTTTGTATGCAGTGAATATTATAAGATTCTTTATAACCACAAAATCTTCTTATATTATTCCATACTCTCTTCGGAGATGTATTAGGGTTAATTTCGGATGTAAAACTGTGCAAGGATTTACTTTTAGCAATTTTGATTTCTCTTTTAAATAACGCGTTTGCCTTTTTATATCTCAACATATTATCGTTGTTAATATCTCTTCTAAAAATATACCATAATCTATTCTTTTCATTTTTTAAAAGGTTCAAGTTGTCGGTTCCACCATGGGACTGAAATACGTCCACTAGGTGGTTTAGATTGTGGGATGGATTCATTCGCAGATTGAATAATTATTTTCCTTAAATTTGCTGCTTCCCTGTTAACATTTTTATCAGGTAATCTACTAGTGGATTCGTAGAATATGCATTATCTGTTCTAAAACGAGGTTTCGTAAATTGGTTATTATCACTGTTGTTCTCAAAAAAAGATAAAATAATAGGGAAATGGTCACTTCCCCACAAATCCTGTTCAATAGTCCAATTCGAGTGAACGTGTAGTTCAGGCGAACAGAAAGATAAATCAATATGAGTTAGGGTGTTATGCGTAGAAAAATGTGTGGGAGATCTATCATTCAATAATATGAAATTAAAATTGTTTATAAATTTATCAATAGTTTTACCTCTTTTGTTACTTTTACTGGAATATTAGAACACATATTTTTGAAATTTTAAAATTTTATTGTCAAAAATTACTCATTTTTGGACGAAAATATGAGCCCTTCAAAACGAATCATAAAAGACACAAAAAATTTTAGAAAATGATTTAATCCAAAAAATGGTTAGGAACTGGTCAGAAATGTTATTGCCTTTGAATCTTTTGTAAACAATTCAAAAAAGGCTCAAAAAACATTAACTTATATAATTTTTTTTTATATCTTCTGAGTCAAAAAAGAATACACTTTTGAATGAAATATTCCTTCAAAATTATGTTTTTATTAACTAGTGCTTACAAGTTCCAAGTTTTTAATATTATTTGGCCTTGACTTGAATAAAACTCTGTGTAGAAAAGCATTAACATCCCAGTGGAGAGAAGCATTACCGTATAAGTACATATTTGGTAATGGCAATTACTAACAATTGTCATTACAAATCTCGTTACTTATATATGAGCATGTCCCGCAAAGCAATGACATATCATTACTAAACACCTCACAAAAAAAAAGAAAAATATGTCGTTACCTATATACTCAACAGTATGGACAAAAGTAATTAGTCTAAAAATAAATTTAAAAAAAATGTCCTTTTTCACTTCTCTTTGAACTTTTTAGCTAATATTGTCCTAAATTTAGCAGAATTGAAAATTCTGCTATCTCAAATTCTGATATATTTTTTTGTTGTCGTAGCTAAGTTTTCAACTATATGTAGTTTTTGTATGAGTGTACTTAAAATTTATCATCAGCACCATCAAACTTAATTAAAATATTATCTTCTACATTAAATAGTACCAACAACCAACAACTAATCAGAGATTTTGTCACTTAAATAGAATAGTTATAATCGAATAGTAATTTAGCCTCCAAAAAAAACAATCACTCCATCAAAAATATTAGTTTTTCTAATTTAAAATAATATAAAATTGTTCTATAGTTTAAGTAAATCTAATAACCCTTTGAGAACCAAGCTTACGATTGCTTTGATATATTCTCCTTAAACTCCTAATATTTCCAATAGTAATAGATTTATTGAGATGGAAAAAGTCCTTTTTTATTTTTAACTAAATTATTATTAATAAACTATGTTTAACTATACACTAAGAATATTAAGTATACTCAAAAAGAAAAATAAGTTAGTAAAAAAGTCTTGTAAATCAGGCAAAATTTTTGCTAAAATTAAGTTTTTAGCTAAAATTTTAGTTATACTTATTCAGCACTTAACTGTTTTGAAATAATGATTTACTAATATTTTGCTAATGTTTTACTAATTTATTATGCTAAAAAAAATTGTGCTAATTAGCACATTATTAGTGTGGGTGACAACCATATTGAAAGATATACGCAGAATGAGTTAGACGATGCGGCATATCAAGATGTAGTAGAGAAGAGGAAAATGATACTAAAAAGTACAACTCTAATAAGACATATAAAAAATCAACCATGGGAGACTTTTGTATCTGTTTTTCATACATAAAACAAAATTTTGGATTAAAACAACTTAAGTTTTGCTTCGTCACCGGCTTGTGAAAGTAATTGTCTATTAAAAAAAGACAATTTAGCCAGACCGAAATACTAGTATCAACCTAGCTAATATGTTTGATTTGCTTTATTTTTGTAAATATACGGAGGTTGAAAGCTCGTTATAAATTGAAAATATTACTTGAGCCAGAGTACACACTAAAATTTTTTATATAAATAGAACATTTTTGGTCTGCAAAGTTTAGTAACGTCATGATGCTTGTTAGGAAAAGACCTAACCACGTGGTTGATTACTAAGAAGACAAGAATGGAGCAACATTGATTATTAATAGGTTTTTTGTTAAAGTTCTGCCTATTATATAGGCTCTAGCTTTTCTAAAACTTCGGGTTCTGATGAGATCTTTAGCCAGATCGAAATACTAGTATCAACCTAGCTAATATGTTTGATTTGCTTTATTTTTGTAAATATACGGAGGTTGAAAGCTCGTTATAAATTGAAAATAACATAAAAATAATCTCGATGTATATAAAAACAAAAAACTAATATAACTGTAAAAAAATATTACTTGAGCCAGAGTACACACTAAAAATTTTTATATAAATAGAACATTTTTGGTCTTCAAAGTTTAGTAACGTCATGATGCTTGTTAGGAAAAGACCTAACCACGTGGTTGATTACTAAGAAGACAAGAATGGAGCAAAATTTATTATTAATAGGTTTTTTGTTAAAGTTCTGCCTATTATATAGGCTCTAGCTTTTCTAAAGCTTCGGGTTCTGATGAGATCTTTAGCCAGACCGAAATACTAGTATCAACCTAGCTAATATGTTTGATTTGCTTTATTTTTGTAAATATACGGAGGTTGAAAGCTCGTTATAAATTGAAAATATTACTTGAGCCAGAGTACACACTAAAAATTTTTTATATAAATAGAACATTTTTGGTCTGCAAAGTTTAGTAACGTCATGATGCTTGTTAGGAAAAGACCTAACCACGTGCTTGATTACTAAGAAGACAAAAATGGAGCAAAATTGATGATTAATAGGTTTTTTGTTAAAGTTCTGCCTATTATGGAGGCTCTAGCTTTTCTAAAACTTCGGTTTCCGTAGCGCGATTCACTAACTTTTCACACATTTAGCAGGTGTTATCTTTAACCACACATTTTGATGTTTGCACTAACCACTATGTGATTCACTAACTTATTTTTAACCACGGTAAACAGTTTTATATTTCTGTGCATTCAAATTGACTGTAGGAGCACTATTAACTGGCTCATTCTCCAATAAATTGTAGGCTAAATACTCCAAAGCCATTATATTTATTTTATATATTGGCACAACGATAAATAAAACCTTCTAAAAAAAATTAACCACACCAAAAACTCTGCTGTTAATAAACCACAATTTGTGTTGTTAAAAATAACAGCTGACTTTAAACGCCAGAAAAAATCGTTTAAAGTGTTAGTGAATAGCAAAATGGTTATTTTTGTGGTTAACATTTTTAAACGAAAAAAATTATGGCTTAAAAAGCGTAGTGAATCGCACTACTGATGAGATCTTTAGCCAAATCAAAATACTAGTATCAACCTAGCTAATATGTTTGATTTGCTTTATTTTTGTAAATATACGGAGGTTGAAAGCTTGTTATTAATTGAAAATAACATAAAAATAATCTCGATGTATATAAAAACAAAAAACTAATATAACTGTATAAAATATTTGTAGTTAATAAAGATTAAATGTGTATTTCTAAACTAAATGTTTATAGAGATTAATAAACTAGTGTGGTCAAATTGCAAACAAATATACGGCAGGTAGACAGACTAATGCGAAAGACAAATCACACATCTTAGTAGATTTTTGTGTTTTCTTTTTCTTATTGAAAAAAATGGTTGTATATGTTATATTTTGTTATTTTTTCGTTTCGTTTATGTAATTATCTGCAGCATTTGTATCATTTAGACAACCATTGATGTAAGTAATTGAAAGACAATTTTGTTTATGTTATATATAATTTTTTTTTTTTAGATATAACATTAATTCATGCCGTCTTTTTGAGAGTATGAACATTTTTATATTTTGTATCGTATTGTAAGTTATTTTTAAAAGAATCACAAAAATATGTGTTATGATTTTCAGCAAATAAATTAACTAAAGTATAATTTTTCTGCAAATTTTTTGAGTTTTTTTTTTTTGTCTACTAATATTCAGCAAAAATTTTATTAATTTTTAGCAAGGGTTTTTTAATTTCTAATGCAATAGGTGCTAGCAGAACTTTTGCTGAATCTACTAATTTTGTTGCTAAATAAAAATTAGCTCGCTGAAAATTAAGCGGACATTAGCAGGCACCATCCTGACTAAAGTCTTAAAAACAAATGAAATATACATATTTAAAAAAATCTTTTAAATACATTAAAACTGATGGCTTGATGTTATGCCATTTAAGGTAAACTTTCCCTCCTTACAGGCATAAAGTCAGAAGCATTTGACAGTCAAATTACCCTATTTTAATATAAACTATCCCTTAAATAATCGTTTTTCCTTACCTTGCCTGCTTTTTACCTAGCATTCCTCTTTAATAAAATTCAAAAATACAAAAGCTTATTAATAAAAAAAAAAAACAAAGAGTCCATTTAGAAAGGTTGAGGTTAAGAAGAAGAATAAACATTTTTCTCTAAAGAAATTATAAACACCAATTATTTTCAAATCAGACTATACTAGTTTCTGCCTGTAATTAGTCTACTAATTTTCCGTTTCGAATTCGAAATATATGGCCTACACCGTTATAAATTTTTGTTTCCATATTGAAACGGTTTTATAACGGTGTTGGGCATATATTTCGAATTCGTGTCGGAAAAATAGTAGACTAAAAATCTTAATATTTTTGAAACTGGATACCCTTTATGGTATGGTATCGTTGTTTTAAAATGTTCATATCAAAAAACATGAAAAACTTAAAGCCATACAAATAAGTTTAACAAAAAATGCCAAGTACAGTTATTTAATATGTTAGTAAATTTTTGATCTTCTTATATAAAATCAATCATTGAATTAATTGTACACTCACAAGAACTTTTCCAAATCAACAGTTATTTAAAAGTTTAATCGGTATATACAGTTAAATAACCAAAGAAATATATTTTTTAACTTTCTATCTGTTATTCAATAAACAAAATAAACAAAAAAGCGGACTACTACCGAAAAGTAATTAAAATATTCAGTTAAAATTTTCTATTTAAAACAAAGAGTTTTTATTTTAAATTTATTTTCATCGGGATAAACATTAATTGCATTTATAGTAATTAAATGTGCTAAAGTCCCAAAACTTATTTAACAAACTGTGAAAAACAATCTGCTGTAGGCATGTCCCTATCCGGATTTCATTCCTGCCTAAGGAAATCTTCAGGGGACTTTGTTATTAAAATTTCTAGAGATATTTGTTATGTTAAATCACAAACTCAATGAGAATTTCTTGTCCTCGTCTAGGAGCGAGATTCAAAATTTAAAATATCAAAGAAAAAACAAAACAACAGCAAAATATTATCACAATTGGCTTTGTCATCTTCCATCTTTTTATATTAATATTGAGTATTGAAATAAACGAAAACAATCTATTGTTTTTATGAATTTTTTCAATTAATTTTTCAACTGCTAAAAATAAACTAAAAAATACAATTGTTTTAAACGAAAAGTAAGTAGTCCTGTTTTTCAGTTAATTTAATTAACGAAAAAATATTGCGAGTGTAAGTTTACACAATCTATGATTATTATAATTATAAACCTCATTTAACGGCACTTTTTCTAGTAAAACATCAAATTTAGAGCGAAATAGATGCAGTTCTTAACTTTTAATTACTTTGTTAAAAGAGAGTGTTTGCCGTTTATTAGGTATAATAAGTCTGAGGAATAAGAAAAAGTATTTTTTTTCGAAATTCAACAATAAATGTTTGATTTGCAAGCCGAAAACTAAATTTTACTCCACATTTGTAACCAGACTAAAAAACTCGATTCCTGGAGTTCTATAGAATACTAATATGAAACTAATGAAACTGCAGGTTTTAAACACATAGCTCGTTTACTGCAATAACGTCTTAACTCAAAAATTTTGATTTTGTAGAAAACGAGTTTAGAGTTTTCAATTTACTCCCACATTGGAGAAAAAAAAATAACGCCATAATTTCTCTCAAGAGGTGAGTAGATAACAATATGACTTTTTTACACAATATGAATATCATCAATATCAAAAATCATGTTTTTTGAGTTGTGACATTCTTGCAGCGACATGTGGCTTTTTCTTTATCTCGCTCTAAAAAGTTATTTATTTTGTTATTTAAATTGTACAAAAAATTAATTGACAATTATAAAATTATTACAATTAGCTTTTTCGCATTTTCTCCTAGTTTACTGGAAAAATCATGTTTTCTAAGCTCTTAAAACTAAACTTGTCTTTAGCGATACGTCTAGGGTTTGGGGTACGGGAATTCCGGGGACAGAATTCCTGTGTAGTTCGGGAAATATTGCTTTGGGAATTTCTGGGAAAAATTTTAAAATTTCCCGGGGAAACGGAAAAAGTTTAATTAAGTAATTGCATATGACTTTTTCTATTTTAAAGGCAAAAAACGCTGTAAAAAACATTAGTTGACATTGACTTAGCAAATTTGTGGAATGATCAGTCCTAGAGATGTTAGCGGATGTTTTTAACCCCATAAGAGACGCACTATGTCGAAGAGATTCTATTATTTCAGTAGCTGATGCTATTATATATATATACTTTTTGAAAGAAAAATTTAACCCAAGGCGTAATGACATTAGCAGTAATAAATTATTTAAAAACTCCCGTTAACTTAATGACAAGTCTAAAACATCAAAAAGTTCTTTAAAAAATATATGCTGAACCAATTTTTAAACTCCTGTTTAAAATGTCCAGCAGTGACAATGACATATCTGAAACCCAAGTCGGTGAAAGTTTCAAACTGAAACTAAAAACGATATAGACAATACAAAGTTTAAAGGCTCAATTAGTCATGCCGTTCGGTGCCGTAACGAATCAGCTGTTTTGTTTTGATTTATGGATAGTGCGTTTTTCAAAAAAGCACCTCGCATAAACCATAAACGAAACAGCTGATTCGTTACGGCACGGAACGGCAAGACTAATGGAGCCTTAATCCGAAAAAGTAAAATTCAAATCGTGGAAATTTGTTAATGAAGCATGCAATATTCGAAATAAAAGATTAGATAATTTATATAATACACTGTTAACAATAAAGCCAACATCAGTAGACTGTGAAAGGGTTTCTCCGTTGCCGGGAACTTTATCACAAAAAATTGAAATCTGATGTCAAGCAAATTACTAAGCTCTTTATCGATATTAAAAATTTATTTTTTTATCGAACTGATGCATTATTTATTTAATATTGTATGCTATTTTTTTTTTTAATTTAAAATGATCACAAGTGGCCCCGGTAGACTAGTTGGTAGCGTGCTGGCTTATCAGTGCGGTGGTCGTGGGTTCGATTCCCACCAGAGGCACTGGTCTGTTTTCGCTGCAACGCGCCGAAGTCATAGTAGCTAGTGCTCGGTTAGGGTAATAGTATATTATTTGTAATTATATAATTATTTATTAATAAAAAAAAAATATCACAAATCATTAAATTGATATGTTTTTGTTTTAATTTTAATTTGCAATGCCAAAATTCAATACATATGTGCTTTAATATTTAATTTTTAATAAAATCCACCTTTTAATATTAAAAAAAAAAAAAACATTCCTTAGACAAAAATGACTTTGTTTTAAATAAAATAGAAATTTGCTGGGACTTCCCGGGACTCGCGGGGAATTTATAAAACGAAAAAGTCCCCTAGACAAGTCGGTAGAAAGATGGCTAAAGAAATAAATGTATAATCGATGTTAAACAGAAAACTTATTGAACATCATCTAATAAGCCAATGTAATCATATCTGGGCAACATAATTTTAACAATTCTCTGTACTCTTTCATTCTTATATAAAACATTATGAAATCGTTTGGCCTTCTCGTCATTACCCAACAGACTTTCAAAATCAGCGTCCTCTGTTTTGTCGTTGATCATCAGCGGTAAATTCACCAATAATGAAGTAACAGCTGAAATTAAAACAAACAAAAAAAAAATAATTAATAACAAGCAAAAAATTACAAGAAAAGCGTTAAATTTGGCTTTGTTAAAAAAATATTCAAATTCTACGTGAAGTTTACAGTTTTTAAAATTTCTCAAAAACTATAAAAAAATAAGATGTGAAATGTTGATTTTTTGAAAGCCCAGATAGTTCCCTTTTATTCAATAATTTTTTTTTTTTTTTTTTTTAATGAAAGGGAATTTTTCGGGCTTTCAAAAAATCCATATTTCACATCTTATTTTTTTTTTTATATTTTTAGTGAAATTTTAAAAATACAAATTTTGCAAAAAAAAAAAATTAATTTTGCAAAATTTGCATTTTTTATTTTTAAATTAAAGTAAATTTTCTGAGCTTTCAAAATTTTTCACATTTTATTTTTTTATAGTTTCTGAGATATTAAAAAAATTTAAATTTTCGAGAAAAAAGTTCCCAAAAACTATAGAAAAATGAGATGTGAAATGTGTTTTTTTTTAAATAAAAATTTTTCTAAAACAATGACAAAAAATATATAATATATAATGTATGAACGTATGAACGTATGAACGTATATGGATGATCATATATGAACATTAGAGCACAAATGAATTACACAGGAATGTCGAAAGTGTAATTTTTTCGCTCCCCGTGCTATTTCGGGTAGATTGGGCGTTAAAAATGTTCAGATGAAACAAGAGGAAGCATTAAAATTTTGAATACCCTCCATCATTTGAGATTAAAAAACAAATTAAAAAAAGAGATTCCGCGGAAAAATTCCTGGAAAATTATTTTAATTTGGCTGAAAAATATTTTGCAGAAAAATATTTAAATTTGGCTGACAATATTTTGCAGAAAAATGTTCAGTGGAAAAAAATTATTGCGAATAAAATTTCAATTAAACTCGTGTTGGAGTCAAACTCACATTCAATTTAAAGTTTAATAATATCTATTAAATGTTTAAGTGAAAACGAATTTGTTGCACACAAAATTTCCAGTTTTAGTAACCTATAATGACAACAAATTGAAAAATCCAACAACAAACTCGTTAATATCTAAAAAAAATCAAAAATTAAAAAAATAGCGTCAAAATTTACATACTTAAAAAAATCGCTAAATATTAAAAATCTCCAGAATTGAAATACATCGCTTAAATTAAAAACCATTGCAAATATTTACACAAAAAATTACCAAAATTTCAAATTTTTCCAAATTTAACAACCAATAAAGTTGCAAAAATCACAAAAATCGCCAACATTTACAAATGAAAAAAATCGTCAAATTTACAAAATTGCATCATTGGGCATTTATCATTTATCTTCTTAAGATACAGGCGATGTTCTAAATAAACGTCTCCGGTTTTCGAGAAAAACTTGATCTAAAACTCTAAACAATCCATTCGAAATTAAGGGCTAATATTGGAATAATAAAAGTGGGTTATATCGCAATATGTTTGGAAATTATTTGGCCATTTCTTACTTAGTAGTCCGATCGCAATGAAATTTGGAACAAGCATTAGTGATGTAATTTCGAGCTTCAGTTTTGGCGTATAACGTTGTATGTACAACAGAAATTGGGTTGATAAACGTAATATTTTATTAGAGTTACCAAAACTATTAAAAACTTTTATATTATTTGAAAATTGGTAACAAAATCTAATATTTTAGACAGATTGATTGTTTTTTTTTTTTTTGCAGGCGAAACTAATATTCGAACTGCAAACATTTTATTCAAGGAATATACTTTCCGAAAAGTGATGGTTGTTGGTATTAAAGGTAATATAGAACATAATATTTTTTCAGTATTGATTAGGAAAACCAATTTTTTGAATGATGTGACTGTGTTTTGGTTAATTTTATATATTTTCTGTTTACAATATAGTTTAATTATTCTGATGATGAATTTTAAGTGCTTACAATTAAAATGATTGAATAATGATTAAATTTTGTTGGTTACAATGGAATTTCAACCAATTTAATCTCTGTATGGATAATCATGCCACATCTTCTTAATGGAGCAGAGCTCTACTGTAATTCTGATTATATTATTGATAGAAGTCTAAATGATGTTTTTTATAATATAACCAGATAGGTCTATGGCGTCAGCAAATATGATCGTGTGTCAAACTACAGCTTTGAGTTGTACAGGATATCGTTTGACAATCTACTTAGAATCCTTATTTTGATCTATAAAATTGTCAACAATCCGATCGAAATAATATGATAACAGCAATACGACACATTTTTCTTTTGTCAGAAAGACAATTCCTTATTAACTTAGTAAGTCTGTGGAACTGATTACCAGCAAGGATTGAGCGGATGAGCAATATAAATATTAGGGTGTCCCATTCAAAAAAAAAATTTGGGGATCATTCTTAATTTGAGTACTCATTAGGCTAAGAATTTTTGAGAATTTTTTCAGATTTTTCGGAGGTGGTTTAGAGGTCGCGCAAATCGATTTTTTAGCAAAAATCGAGCTTTTTGGGCTTTTTTTCGAATTTTGCTTGAAAATTGGTAAAAAATCGATATTTCTTCAGCTTCTGAGTCAATATTCTAAAAGAAAATTTTCCGGTCTTTAATTTTATGTGCATAAATAATAAGTTTCGGCAATGGTTTTGCACATTTTGACCATTTAATAACGGTTTTTCGTAAATTTTCAACAAATATGGAAAAGAATGCTTTATAACTTTTAAAATTTGTATAAAGACTAAAAAAACTAATGATGCAATTTAATAGATTATTAAGTTTTAAATTAATTAGCAGAAAAAAAAAATGAATTTTCTCTCGCCATTCTCGAGTTATACCCTTTTAAAGCTTTGTACACATTGTATGAAATGTTTAATACTATAAGGTGTGAACTAGGTTTGCATTGGTTTAAACTTTAAATAATTGGATTTAGGAAATGTTTTTACAAATAAAATAATAGTTACTTACCACTCATACATAACAATTATATTAAAAACAAAGACAAATAGATTTGTTATAAATCATTTATTAGAGTTCTTGCGATGCTGCTCTACCCCTGCAGAAAACTCTGAAAGTCTGTTTCAGAATTTGTGATATTGATATAACTATTAGCCAAGGCCACACCACGTTCTGCGACATCATTTACAACTTGCAATTGTTGAACTTTGTGTTTTGCTTCCTGAAATGATTTGTTGTTTTCCCATTTTTCTGGATCCGTTTGTAAAAAATCAGTAGAAATGTTGCAGGCTTCAAAAAAAGTTAGGCTTGCTTTTGTAATAAAACACTGAATTTGTTTATTTTCAATCATGTCTTCTGTTGAATTTCCTTTCACTAATTCGTTCATGTTCATGTAGGATCATGTAGGTTTCTAAGCATTAAACGCAAAATTTGGTATCTTCCACTTATCAGTTTACAAAAATTTTAATTGTATTGTGACTTGTTATCTCTAAACCTTTAGACTATCTGCCAAAAATAGGGTTGTAGTTCCCTCAAATCCAATAAATCGTGAATTTTAGTTAGAGCCATATCAGTGCCACCTAGTGATAACGGCTTTTTGGCTACTTTTTTGCTGTCCACAACTTGACAACACTTAAAACTAAGCTTTGACATACAATATATAAATTTTCAAATCTCATAATCTAAAGTTTACAACAAATGGGATGCCCAAATCTTATAGTACTAAAAATTTCATACAATGGGTGCAAAGCTTTAAAAGGGTATAACTCGAGAACGGTAAGAGAAAATTGTATTGTTTTTTCTGCTAATTTATTTAAAACTTCATAATCTTTTAAACTGCATCATTAGTTTTTTTAGTCTTCATACAAATTTTAAAAGTTATAAAGCATTCTTTTTCATATTTGTTGAAAATTTACAAAAACTGTTATATAATGTATCAAAATGTGCAAAATCCCTGTTGAAACTTATTACTTATGCACATAAAATTAAAGATCGGAAAATTTTCTTTAAGAATATTTACTCAGAAGCCGAAAAATTACCGATTTTTTTTAGCAATTTTCAAGAATAATTCAATAAAAGCCCAAAAAGCTCGATTTTTGGTATAAAATCGGTTTGCGCGACCTCTAAACCACTTCCGAAAAATCTGATAAAATTCTCAAAGATACTTTACCTTATAAGTATCCAAATTAGGAAAGATCTTCCGAGAAAATCCAAATTTTTATTTTTTTTTGGGACAACCTAATAAATATCTTTAAAGAAGCATTAAAAACTCTTTTAAATTGAGAGTTTTGCGATGTGTATATGTTTAAAGCAGGGATTAAATTTAAATTGAAAGTTTAAACTTTTTTTTTTGAATTTTTTGTTTATTTTAATTTTTAAAATTAATTTTTATTATTAATTTTTTTATTATTATTTATATATATTATTATTTTTATTATTATATCCTTTTTATTTTTTTTTTTTTAATTTTATATTTTGTAAAATTCAACCGATAATGACTGTTTATTTAAATGATCAAGCATCTATTCTTGTATTATCAGGATACCAATAAATAAATTAATTAATTTTTAAATTAAACTTGTATTAATCATTTTTTTTTTTTTATTATTATTTATATTTATTATTATTTTGTTTTTATTATTTTATTTTTGTTAAATTTTTTTTTTTTTTATTTTATATTTTGTGAAACTCAACCAATTATGACTGATAATTTAAATGATCAAGCATCTATTCTTGTATTATCAGGATACCAATAAATAAATAAATTAATTTTAAAATTAAATTTGTATTAATCGTTTTTTTTTTTTTTATTTTTTTTATTATTTATATTTATTATTATTTTTTTATTATTATTATATCCTTTCTATTTTGTTTAAATTTTATATTTTGTAAAATTCAACCGATAAATACTGATAATTTAAATGATCAAGCATCTATTCTTGTATTATCAGGATACCAATAAAAAAATAAATTAATTCTTCTTAGTTTAAACAAGCTTAAGATCATTTATTTATTAATTATTTATTTCCAATATTTCGTCTCCACATTGGGTGACTTCTTCAGGGAATAAATATTGTTCCTTCTTCAGGCAACAAATATTTGTTCCCTGAAGAAATCACCCAATGTGGAGACGAAATATTGGAAATAAATAATTAATAAATAAATTATCTTAAGCTCGTTTAAACACAGAAGAATAAAATAAAATAAGATCAAAGAAAACTTAAAAATTTTAAATAAATTATTTTTTAAAATAAATTTGTATTAATAATTTTTTTATTATTGTTTATATTTATTATTAATATTTTGTTATTATTATATCCTCTCTATTTTTGTTTAAACTTAATATTTTTTAAATTCAACCGATAATGACTGATAATTTAAATGATCAAGCATATATTCTTGTATTATCAGGATACCAATAAATAAATAAATTAAAAGAAATATATTGATAACTCACCATAAAATCCTCTATCTAACAATTGTATTTGCAATTCATGTAACGAGGGTATATGTTGTTTGTAATTTAACTTTTTCAATGTATCCGCTAGGACACTATGATAATATTGTATCAGTTTTGGCTGATGATTTAACAATAAATCGTCTTGTAAGGAAGTATTAAGAAAATAATGCAAATCAACAGCTGGTGAAGTCCAATTACAATATTGAAAATCAATAAGTAAAATATCTTTTATTATTTTTTTCGACTCATCCTCATATTGTAACATAACATTATTTGTCCATATATCACCATGATTTAATGTAAGAAAATGTTTAGGCTTATCATCTGTACAACGTGTTGCATATTCCACGGCGAATGGTTTCAATTGCAATAATTTATCTTTATAATATTTACCCAATTCCGGGCAAGATTCACAAAAATTAGCACATACTTCTAAAACATTTTCAAAAAATCCACCAAAATCTTTAACATGTCTATTGAATATGCCATGATCAAATTTTTCCAATGATCCCGCGTGACGTTCATTTAAAACTGCCGCGGTTGCATGCATTTTCGCTAATTTTTTTAAACTTAATTTTATATGTATTTCGTCCATACCCTCCAAACGATTGGCCATAACAAATTTACGCACCGATAGATCTTCAAATAGTATACCCTTATTTTGATGATCGACATGAATAGTTTTTGCAAATAATTGCTCTTCATCACCAATTTCAGAGAGAAGTTGTTGCAATTGTGGCATAACATTTTCATACATTTGCATTTCAGTATTATAGACATCATATCTTTTCATAACGTTTGATAAAAATGCATTATTTTCATAAGTCGTTTTAGCTATAAAATATATTTCTTTGGAATCTTTAACATTTTTCACTTTATATTCAGTTTTCACTCGTGTCATTATACTCGAATAACTTTCACCTTTAGCTATTGCTGGAGTTACATTTATACTTATGACCTTGAGAGTATTATCCTTAAGATATTTTTGTAATATTTTTTCCACATAATCTTTTGTTAGCCACTGTGGTGCTTCATGATAATTTATAGATTCCATCGTTTTGTTTTTTAATTATTTAATTTTTTTTTTTTCTGAGTGCAATTAGTAGAACTGCTATTGTAACCGTCTATTGTAGAAATGAAATTTTGCTAGAATTTATATTGTATATATATTAGAGCGACTCACTTTGCATGAAGTGAAAAAAAAATGAAAAAAGTGCCACCCTGAAAAAGTTCCTTAGTTTGTTTTACGACGATTCCCAAAAAAATGTGGGCCTAGCGGAGGCCGTTTCTGAGCTGGGCTATTTTTAAAAAATGTATTTTTTAATTTTTTTTTTTTGCCTATTTTTCCACTTTTTTACCCTACAATATACAATTAATGCACATCATTTGAAAGGTATTTTGTATTTTCAGTGAAATAGATATTTGTTTACCAGTTTTGTACTAGAATATAATTATTTTGTTATCACATTCACATATTTGAATCACTATTTGACTTAAAATAGGTTATATAATGCGTTTTTATCATATTCGTGCCAGTTCGCGATTTACCAAAAATTTTGTGGATTGGAAACAAATTGATTTTACACATTAAAGTTATGTAAAATCAAATGGAATTTACCAAATTTAACACAGTTTCCACAACTCTCTGGAAATTAAAATAAATTTTGAAAATAAAATAAAAAATATTTTTTTTTTTAAACGGTCATGCTCATGAACGCCCGTCGCTAGACCCAAAATATTTTGGGAATCGTCATAAAACAAACTAAGGCACATTCTTATAGGGGCAATTTTTTTGCTTTTTCTGTGAGTCGCTCTAATATTTATATTTAGATTACACTACTCAACGGCCAAAAAGCTGGCTTTAAAACACATACTTTTTTAATAGACCAACACAGAGAGAATTCCTTGGACAAATTTTAATGAAATTAAAAATTTCTGAAACTATATTAAAAATGTTTCATAGTTTTAATGACATTATTTTTAGTTAAGCTATTTCATCAGTCATATGATATTTGTAATTAATAATATGAAATGTTTCATTAAATTTTATGAAAAATTGCATTAATTTAATGAAAACTTTTAGAAGACGAGTTCATTAATATCATGCAGATATTTCCCTGTAGTTACACTAAATCAAATCCAAATCTCTCAAAATTTTTTTTG
The DNA here is from genome assembly GCA_021234595.1 of Delia radicum. Taxonomy (NCBI): domain Eukaryota; kingdom Metazoa; phylum Arthropoda; class Insecta; order Diptera; family Anthomyiidae; genus Delia; species Delia radicum. The sequence continues at coordinate 81,616,381 of CM037851.1, forward strand.
CTTAATTTTTCGAAATTTTGTAGCAAAATCATAATTTTTTTTAAGGAATATAAATCTGCTCAAATTAAAGAATATATCTTAAATTTGAGTATAATCTTACCGGTGGTTTTATCATGATATTGCAAGGAATTGAAAATTTTACTTGTTCAGTTTTATCTTTTTAAATGTTATGCACCCGTGTAAAAAATACCAGATCCGACCAGATCTAATTATAGCTGTTTTACCAGATTAGAATACATCTCATAGCATATATGATTTGAATGAATTAGATCTCAAAAATGGGGACAAATTCTTGATCTAATTAGATCCGATGAAATCTAGACAGATCTGATATTTTTAAATGTAACGATGTACAATAATTTGTAAAATTTCTAGTTAAATGATTAATAAAAAACACTTATTTTAATTTAAATGCGTTTATTTAAAAGTTTATTGCGAATAAACGGATAATAAGACAAACTCACATTTTCAGTGTTTTGAAATTCGGCTATGACTACGAGTTTATCCCAAAATTTTCCTTAGTCATTTGTTACAGCGTAACTAAATTCTGATTTATTCACAGAGTAGCTCTCGTCTACATGCTTTTCTTATAATCAGATTCGGACATAGGGATATAGGTATTTTTCGCAATTGAATGCATATAAACAAAATTTCGGTTGATGGATCTGAAGAAACTATGGATCTGTTAAACTATCTTAAAAATATATATTTTATTTTACCTTCTTTCTATTTCGCAAAAAAACGGTACATTTTTACAATCCAATAGCAATTTATAGTACATAAAAAAATTAATGAAAATTATAGGGGCCCTAGCTTTTCTAAAACTTTGGGTTCTGATGAGATCTTTAGCCAGATTGAAATACTAGTATCAACCTAGCTAATATGTTTGGTTTGCTTTATTTTTTAAATATACGGAGGTTGAAAGCTCGTTGTAAATTGAAAATAACATAAAAAAATAATCGCGTTGTATATTTTTTAAATATACGCGTTGTATATTTTTTAAATATACAAAAAACTAATAAATCTGTTGGAATTTTTTTTAAGTTTTAGATATGAACAGATCTGGCACCAGATATGACTGAATATGTACAGATGTGCTCATATCTGGATATGAAAGTTTTCCAATTTCAGATATGAAAAGATTTGGTACTAGATCTTATCAGATCTGGCCATAAAGTGTATTGGAATGACAAATCTGTTCAAATATATTCAGATCTCTCACAAGATCTAATTGGATTCTATCACATCTAAATAGATTCAATCATACCTAATTAGATATGACAATTTCTAATCTTTTTTACACGGGCATGTTAACAAAACAATTTAATTGAATTATTGTGCATAAACTAGACATTCCGATGGCAAAAATGTTGTGTTAAAATTGCAAATCTATTAAAAAAAAATTTTTCGGAAATATTTAAAAAATAATCTCTAATTTTAACTAAGTATCACATCACATTTTTGAGCGCTCAAAAATGATGACTCATAAAAGACTCTTAAATATGAAAATTTTCCTTAAATAAATCTAAACTGATTAAGAAAAATGTTTACGATTTCCAACTACAATAAGGTTATTACGAATAAAATAGGTTGGTACCACAAAATATTGGTTTGCACAATAAAATTAGTTTAATACAACTAAGTTTTAGTTATTTCACCCAAAATATCTAGAAATCACATTGGAATATGTTTGTACTGACAAAATTTATTGGTTGTTGTAACCAAAATACACTTTTTAATTCGTTTGCCAATTTAGTTTTCTATGTGTATAATTTCAGATGGTTTATGAGTCATTTCGTTGTACAATGGGAAGTAAAGAGAAATATTTTCATATAAAAATATGTTCTTACCATAATTACTGATGATTATTTTTATGTTATTTTCAATTTGTAACGAGCTTTCAACCTCCGTATATTTACAAAAATAAAGCAAATCAAACATATTAGCTAGGTTGATACTAGTATTTTGCTTTGTTTTTGACAAAAGATAAAGCTACGTTGCAAATTACAAGATTCTAGATTTGCTAGTTAAGGAGATACACCAAACGTCCCTTTTCGGAGATAATTCTCATTAAAAAAAATTGGAGTTTCTTAACAAACATCGCGACTATATTGCTCTGATTAACAGTTTATGCATACAATGATTTGTTTTAAATGCCCATTATCCTAATAAACATATTTAAACAAAAATATAAACTTTTATTATTATTATCAAATTTTTTATATTGTTTTAAAAATGCGTACACTGTAAGGTACAAGGGTAGTAAAAAAGCTACTAAGTAGGATGTGTCTCAATCTGTCAAAAAAAAAAAGGTTTTATTTGTATGGATTTGAATTTTTAATAAAAAAAAATCATTCAGTCGAATGTTTAGTCCACGTATGGTGATAAAATTTAAAAATGCTTAGTATACACAACATTTATAAGGTTAAAAATAAACATTTACAATTTTCAATTCCGTGCAGTACCAGCAAGATATAGTGAAACAAATACGAACATGATTATACTCAAATGAAAGATATGTTTGTAAATATATAAACCGCGAACTTTCTGAAACTGCAAATAAGAATAAAATATTACAGTATATTTTGACAGATTTGAATTAAGCGTACCTAAGTATTTAAAAAATATTTATTTCAAATAATTCTTCTGCAATATCTTGAAATTTGTTGAGTAGTGTTATAAATGAAATTGCATTATTTAACCAATTTAATTTAAGTGAAATAAATATTAATATATAATCATTTGAGTGTCTCTGCTTAAGATTGCATTCTAAATAAATAAGTTGTTTTATTATGTAGATATAATAGTCACACGTATTAGGCTCGTTCCACATACGTTTCTGGTATGTACCTGAGAGAACTCAATCTTACTCAAAAGCGCTTCTTTTGTAAATTATTAAGTAAATAGGAGCGTTACCAGAAGTTACCCGTACTTTCAGTTTTGTTATGAAATTCATCATTTGTGAAAATAAACAAAAATAAATTAACAAAACTTGTGAAAAAGTTAATGGCCTTACAAAATATCACGCTCAATTATTTTTTTTATAATTCAATAAATAATTTTTAGTATGAAAAATTTTGCCGTTTAAATTTGGGCTTTGAATGTGCTTTTTGGCTTTTTCAGTATTTCGACATATTTATCTCTCTATGCGAGAATCTTTAGTTTACTAACTTTTTACCAGATTTAACCAAAAATTATGTAGAACGAACCTATTATTTGATTTTAAAATTTGTGATAACATGGTAAAATGGTGTAAATGCTAGTTTAACTATTTTTTTATAGTAAAATTATAGACTTTAAAATTGAAATAACTGCATATATAATTCAAAATTTTACTAAAATTGTAGTAATTTTTAACTGCTAAAAAACAACTACCAATGTGAAAAAAATATGCCCTAAGAACGGTAAAAATAGCTAACGTACAATTAATAGCAGAAGTTTAAAAACAATTATAACTGCAGTAAAAATAACTAACTGTTAATCTATTACATATACAGTTGAAATAACAACCAATACTATTGAATTAACTAAAAAAGTGTTTAATTATATTTTATTAAAATTAACTACGCGGTTAAAAATAACCATATGTGGGCAATTCCTGGGCGATGCGACATGCGCACACTTTTAGTTGAGCCAAAAAAAAAATAAAGGAATGGAAATATGCGGTATATATCATCAGTGCATTGAAGTTAGGAAGAGTATTCAATTTGAGGAAAAACATTGGGCAGAATCAGTAATGTATTTAGTAAAAAGATATAAGCAAATAGCAGCGAGAAACGGACGCGACAAATATAGAAGTTTTTTTTATGCACTTATAGAAATATAATTAAGTCAGCAAAATTTGTAAAAAAAAATTTTTTTCTGAATGTGGAAATTACGTTGAAAGAACATCTATTATGTGTAGATTTATGAAATATAAAACTTTTATTTTAATTTTTTTAAATTGGGTAAAGTACAAATACGGACGCGACAAGACGTACTTGACGTTTTTTTCCAAGAGAACAAAACGGAACTTAAAAACCGACCTAGTGGGGGTTGTGGGCCTAGATGAGGACATACAAAAACCGTTTTGAAAAATTTTAAAGCATCCTCAACATTTTGAGTTATTTTCAAAAAACTGTTTTAGGGTAGGTCGTATCACTTTAGTACCTCTAACTCACACATTTTTTAACCGATTTCAAAATTTTAAACAGTTTTGGAAAGGCAAAGAATTAAGCTTTTCTGAAATGTATTCATAAAATATATATTCCAAGAAATTAGGTAAGTGTTTATCAAAAGTTTCTCATTTTTTTTTATTTGCTTTTCCTAATTTTTCAAATTCAACAAAAGTTATTTTCATTTTTTTCCATGAAAACCTACCTTTTTTTTGCACTGTATTTTAAAGACAATTTTATATAGAAAAAAAAAACGAGATATTATTTGTTAAAATCGGTTTATATTTGCAAAAGTTACTAAACTTTTTCTAAAGTAAAAAGTTTGGGATTGCAGACTTTTCTTTTGGTAAACCACTTGACTTACAAACGTAAATTAAAAACTGTACAAATAGCTTAACTTAAGTTAACATGTATAGTTAAAAACAGGTGTTAATGAAAAGTTGAACAACTTTTACAATTTTCATCCGATTTTAAATCATGCTTTGTTAAGAACAAAATTTGCTTTATACGTTGGTATAAATTTTTATAAGCTTTCATATTACAATAAGCAATGTTCTTTTTTTTTGTAGATATTCTTAACAAAAACAATACTTATAACTTTCAAATGTATGCAAAAAAATGCACGTCATTTTAAAGCGTAATCAGTTTTCTTTCCAAACCCGTTAAAAAAATGTAAATCAGACAAAATCTGACTGAGTTGCAGGTCGATAAGTTGACGAACATCACTGAAAACGGTTTTCTTAGAATAACTTCTGTATTTGAGGGTGTTTCTGAAATTTTTTGACACAATTTGTAATGTACTCAACAAGACCTATAACCCACGCTAAGTCGTTTTCCAAGTTTTTTTTTTCACTGTAGCACCGTGTAATGATTCAACTTTAATTAAAAAAACCTAAAAAAAAACCATAACTTAAAGTTAACTTCAAGTAAAGGTAATAATAATTACAAAAATGAAATCGAAATAAAGATCCATATTCTCAATTAGGTACTTTAGGATATAGTATAATCGTTAATAAAGTTGGATTTTCTCAGTTAATTTTAATTATAGATTTTAATGAATAAGAGGTCCGAGCAACCTCAATACTTTCGTTGTCGAAATACGAAAATCAATGCAGGCTTTTAATCCCTTTAATATTTGGAACATTCTGCCACAGCTTAGTCAGTTCAGGTGAAGAACCCTCAATTTGTTCTGTCGATATATAAAATAGCTTAACTCCATCAACTCCATTGTTCCTTGCATATTGATAATAGATAAAACGATAAAGCATCTTTGATAGCAATATTTTTTGAGGTAAGATAAGTGTTAGTAGGAAATTTATAAATTACAAAACAAAAATAATATTACTTTAAATGCACTTAAAACACATAAAAAAAAATTATATAAATCGCAAGAAGGCTCAAAAAAAATGTTTTTTTGTAGTTGTATATTTCGGCCAAGAAATGAGAAAATTTAAAAATGCTTTTACATTTATAAAGTATAGCCTTTTAAACTTTATTATTGAAAACAAATAAAAAGTTCTGAGCACTTTGCATTTTTCACTCGTGGTTGACCTTTTTCTGGAGTTGCCCTTATGTTCGTATGTAAATGCGTATGAATAATCATATATGATTTCATGTATGAATTGTATTAACTAAAATTGAGGTAATATGTAGATTAATGCCGGAGTTTGGACTTGTTTACTAGAGTGGAACGATGAAAAACAATTTCAGAATTTGACTTCGGCGATAGGCAGGATCGGTTGAAATAGCCATTAAAAGATACGTGTGTAATTTAAAACAGATCACACTTCACCTTCAGGGTCCCCCGAGGCTATAAAAATGTAATTATTTTTAAAAAAATATAGCTTACAAGATGGGTATCCCGATCCGAACTCGCAGATTTTAATAAACTTTGAATATGTTGTGAAGGAGCAGAAAAAAGGAGATATGTATTTTTTTAGCTGTCCAATCTCACGTTTAAGGGTTAAAAAGTAGGGTTAAAAATGCATTAGGGTTTGTAAGATAACTTTTCTTTAGTTTACGAAAACTGGATTTATTTGTACGCAGGGTTAAAGTACTAAAGAAAACAAACAATTTGATACCCATATTGACTATATAGTGGACCCAGAGTTGACACATTTTTGTTTTTCATTTGATATATAGGGCCAAAATGCTCTTCGGCATAAAAACCGAACGGTTTCGAACATCGGAAAAAGCTCAGATACCCCCTCGATTAAAGAAAATATCCAGTGCTATGCATTATTGAGAAAAATGTTTACGATTTCCAATAAATGTAAGAGAAGATGCGAAAAAATCTAGTGGGGATTAGTGCTACAATTAGTGTTTTCTATTTGCAATAGTAACATTTATTTGTGATCTCAAACTTGACAATTTAAAATGATATTAAATTTTAAAAGATCAACAATACATTCTCAAAATATATCAGTTTCATTTAATTTTAAATTTTAAAAAAAAATTTAGTAAGCTGTATTATTTTAAAAAAAAAAATAATTTTTAAGTTTAATTTTATTGAAAATGAAGTGCGATCTGTCTTAAATTTCACGTTTAATCTTATAATGTCTATTTTAACCGATGGCACCTATAACCGAAGTCGAATTCCGCTTGGATGTACCTTAAATGACAATTTTTTCGTTCGTTACACTCCACCCCCCCCCCCCACAGTTTTGTTGCAAATGATTCTAAATGAAAGAAATCGAGACTTTTTTGGGAAAAAAAGTGTATTATTATCAATAATTTATAAAAATCAAAAATTTCGAAAAAAAATTTAATTTTTATTTCAAATTTCTTTTCAATATTCTCAAAATTATTCAGATATGGAATTCTGACTTCAACTGATATTATAAATCCACTTTAGCCAGTAATCCCAAATCACTTATGAATTTGATAAAAATGCAGAAACGTCTTTTTTTAAATTAATTTTAAAGATTTTTTAAATTGCCTTATTTGCTATTTATAAAATAATAGTTGTCATTAACCAAAAAAAAAATGCATTGAAAAAATGATAATTCGAGTTTGTATTTGGAGCACCTCCTTTCCAGTTCATTTTATGAAAATATCTTAATTATTTTGTCAAAAATTGAACAAAATTGTAGTGTTTTCAATTCATTAAAGTTTGTATAACTTTTGGAAAACTGTGGCTTAATAATAAATGTATCTTTATTGTTCTAAAAAAAATTGTTAACCCTTAGCGGCCTAAGGATTAAAATATCCATGAAACTTAGTTTTAATTATGATTACAAAATTGTAAAGCTTTTAAATTGATGAAAAAATCTGAACTTGATAAAAAATGATTATTTTATGTAACTTGGCCCATTTAGGGTTAATTTTTAATGCGGTTTTAAAATCGACTTTTTTTTGTATTATGGTTTTCATTGAGTTTTCATAATTATTTTGCCGTTTTAAAACTTTTCAACTTGAATTTGTACTTTAATGATATGTTCGCGATTTGTGTGTATGTATGTGTGTAAGCAACGAATGCATACAGAATTTGGGGATTCCCCGTTTTAAATTACCTAATTTCGTGTGTTATTTTTTGGTCATTCAACCTGAGTGTAATAGAGTCATTGATATTGTTACATGAAAAGTAGAAGGTTTCTGTTTTAATTTGTATTGTACACATTTTAAAATTATTTTTAAAAATATTAGTTTTTGAAAAAGGTAAGTGCTACTACATATGTCTGCTTAAAGGACTGAAATGTAATTTTTTATATTTTTTAGTGTTTTTCTTCTAGAAAATGGATGCAACTAAGAAGAAGAGACTATCTATTTCCTTAGAAACTAAGATGGAAATACTTAACCGTATAGAAAAAGGTGAAAGATATGCTTCTATTGGAAGACATTTTAAAATTTGTGAGTCTTCAGTAAGAGCAGTTAAAAAAAGTGAAGCTCTAATAAGAAAATCGGTTAGTTCTGGAACAGAACTTAGTTAAAAATTAGCATCTTATTCTCGAGATTCCGTTTTGGAAAAAATGGAGCTAGCTCTAATAATATGTATTGAGGATCTAACCAATAAAAAAATACCTATTAGTAGTTACTTAATTGTAGAAAAAGCTCTCATTTTGTACAAAAAAATTAAAGAATCGGAACCTTCCACATCTAAAGATTTTTCGGCAAGCAAAGGGTGGCTTACCGGATTTTTAAAGAGGAATGCACTTCATAACATTCAAATTAGAGGCGAAACTGCATCAGCTGATGAAGACAGTGCCAGAAACTATCCCGAAAAACTAAAAACGATTATCGAAGATGGTGGTTATTGCGCACATCAGGTTTTTAATGCAGATGAAACTGGGGTTTTCTGGAAAAAAATGCCTAATCGTACATACATAGCAAAATCCGAAAAAAAGCTAGTGGGTTTAAGGCCAGCAAAGATCGAATAAATTTTTTAATATGCAGTAATGCTTCAGGTGATCGAATGTTAAAACCACTGGTAGTAAACAAATTTTTAAGACCACGAGCTTTAAAAGGCAAGGATTTAAAGCGATTACCCGTACATTGGATGGCTAATTCCAAAGTCTGGGTAACAACCGCAATTTTTACCGAATGGTTTATTAATTGCTTTGTTCCCGAAGTAGAACTTTATATGAAGCAAAAAGGATTGCAATTTAAAGTTTTGCTTATTGTGGATAATGCTCCTGAGCATCCACACATCGAACATAACAATGTGAAGGTAGTATTTTTTCCACCCAATTCCACAAGTATTCTCCAACCATTAGACCAAGGAATTATTTCTACATTTAAAAAATATTATATTAAACGTACGTATAAATTTAAAGTCAACAAAATTGAAATCGAATCATTACCGCTAAATGAGGTATGGAAAAAATTTACAATTTTTGACTGCATAATTCATGCTTTATCAGCTGTCTCAGACATAAGACCACACACTTTAAATGCTTGCTGGAAAGCGACCTGGCCTAAGTGTGTTGAAAGTAATGCAGAAACTGAAACATTAACAATATCTGAAGACATCATAGCATTGGTGCACCAAATCGGAGGGGAGGGATTCGACGAACTAAATCTCAATGATTTGGAAGAATTGCTCGAGGATATTCCTTTAAGTGACGATGAAATTGTTAATAGCATCACTACAGAAAATGATGAAAATCCAGAATGTGAATGTGACGAAGACATTATAGCACCACTCAATGGTCAAACGGTTGGAAAAATTCTTCAGATAGCAACTGAGTTACAAAATCAAATCCTTCTGAACGAACCAGATACTGAAAAAGCCTTAAAACTCAAGAGAGAAATTTGTAACCTTATGTCAGGATATCGTGAACAACACAATCAGTTAAAAAAAAATACAACTCAAAAATTAATGACAAATTATTTTGAGAAAACAGATCAAAATATTCCAAATATAGATTGTATGTATGGTCCGACCATATCAACTGCTAATGTTTGTCTTATTTCATCTAGCGATGATGATTTGATTGGTTCCTCTAGCGATGAGGGTAATTTTCCACCAATTCAAAAGCGGATCAGACCCTTACCAATTAGTGATTTCGATAATATGTAATGTCTCACTTTTATGTATCAAATTTTAATTTTATATTTTATAAATGAATTTTTTAATTTTTTGTTCGTACTTATTTAACTCTTATAAAACTGGTTTAACCAGATAAATGTGAAAAATTAACTGTTTTCCCCCTTTTTAATGTGATTTTTATAAAAAAATAAATGAATTGTTTTTGGTTATTTTTTATCTTGTGACTTTTGTATGCGATTTTGATCTAATTTTTACACCTAAATTTTAAGTTATGCGGTTTTCCAACTTTCCCGAACGAATCATCCATTTTGTGTGAAAATGGAGCCTTTTTTATGCGGTTTTTTTTTTTGGAACGCATCTACCGCATAAAAAAAGACCTGAGTGTACTGTAGAAATATTCTATACCTATTAACTATCACTTTACCAAGCCGTTAAAATTTGAAAACTGTTTTGAGTGTTCTTATTATACGAATCGAAAATTACTCGAATAAAACAATTTTTTTTTTTTGTTCAAAGACTATTAATTTAGTAGTTTCTTAAAGTTTACCTTTTTAATTTTAAACCATTTTACCTTGTGATCGTTAAACTAGATTTTGATTGATGTTTATGTTTCCTTAACGTGATAAGCACATTAAAAGTTATTTTTTATTGTGGTTACACATTTTCACAAAATTGCACCCATAAGCAAATATACACAGAAAAAAATTACAATATTCTTCTATGTAATATTGAAAATGTCTCATAGAGTATTTTTGTTAATACAAAAAATAGTTTTTTCAAAATTGTCATTACACCGATAAAATTTCTGAGTTGCTCAGTCAAGGAATTTCTCAGTTAAAACCAAAAAAATTCAAATTAACAGAAATTCCCGTTATCAACAAATTTTTTAGTTAAATAATACTATTGATTTTGTTGCACTGTAAATATAGAATAAAACTTGTCAGAAAATGTTCACTAGAAAAAAAACTTTTCAAATTTCTCTTATTAAAAAAAAAAAAAATGAAATTCACACACAGAGAAAAATTTAGCTATTTGCCAACTGAAATTTGGTTACTACGACTCAAATTCGATTATTATAAATTTCAGCCGATTGGCACAACTTTTAGTTTTCACAACAAAGTTCGGTTAATTCAACTGAATTTTAGTTGCAATAATAAAAATATTCAGAAATCTAATGTAAATATCGTTGTACTAACTGAATTAATAAATTGTTAGCATTAAAATACACTTTTCAATTCGGTTGGCACTTTATTTCTCTGTGTGCACATAAATTATAAAGGGTCCGCCAAAAAACTTTTTTTTTTTTGAACTCCTGAACCAATTGGACTTTGTATGGCGTCATACCAAGGTCTTTATGCAAAATTCGTCTCAATGATGTCTCCGAAATGTTCAATTGTTGAGAACGACGGTGAATTGATGTTGATGGCGCTTCACGCACACTTTCTGCCACAGCAGCAATATTCTCGGGTGTACGCACTGTTTTTGGCTTTTCACGCTTTGGTTTATCGATGAGGATGCCAGTTTCTTTCACTTTTTTCAGCGGAAGGATAAAACTAATTATCTGTCAAATCAGACATGAGCTAAGTGTTACCATTCACAAAATAAGCACTAGTTGAAAAAAAAAAACGTTAGATGGCGGACCCTTTATCAAAATCATTCATTGCAAATCATATGCCTGGTACAGATGGATGAAAATAATAAATGATAAGTTTAAGCTCTTTGATTAAATCTTTTATGACAAAATATTAAATTATTTATTTTTTAGGGAGTATAAGGGATTAAGAAAGCACGATAAATATGACCCAATAAGAATAAGTCTAATTAATTACTGATTATAATATATGCGGCAGAACATGAATGACACACTCAATCAAGACCTTTCTACAATCTCGCAAGACCCAATGTTGCGTGTTAACCCACAGACGGGCTGTGGGCAATTAACATTGACATATGTAGCTATGGATGGTATAGGTATTGAGGAATCGGATACTCTTGATATTCTGGGCATGAGAATACAGTGTGATGTCCATTGGAATAAGCACGTATTTCAAGTGTCGAAAGAGGCATTCCAGTGTCTTGATTTTCTGAAACGGTGCAAGACTTACTTCACTCCATCCGATCTCCTTACTATTTATACCAGCTATATCCGGCCGAAAATGGAATGCAACTCTCATATATGGGCAGGGGCTCCACTGTCTATTCTGACCCTTCTGGACCGTGTTCAGGGGAGGGCGGTGAAGTTTATCAATGACAGTAGTGTATCCAACTCTATTGATTCATTGGAGCATCGTCGGAATGTGGGTTGTGTTACACTTTTCTATCGATATTACCATGGGCGATGATCATCTGATATAAGTGAACTTATTTCACGAGCCCGAGTTTTTATTCGTAATACTCGCTTATCTAGTAGAGCACATCCATTTGTAGTTCATTGTCCTGTGTTTCGCACAACGCATTACGGAGAAAATTCGTTTTTTAGTATGCTACTGTTACTTACAATTTAGAAAAATTTAAATCAAATATCCACAAACACTACTCCCTCTTTCCTCCTTCCCATTCCTAATTTGCCTGATCAATACAATGCACTGCATGAGTAGGGGGCATCCCCTGAGTATTGGTTAAATTAAAAAAAAAGAAAATAGTTAAAAATTTAAAGATTTAAAGATTTAATGTTATCTTCCATTTTATTTTGTTGAATAAAAAGTTGAAGCAATTTAAGTCAAACTATTTAATCATTTTCAGAATCGCGTCAAAATCAAATAGATTTTTGTTCTAAAAATAAAATTCTTGTTTAATAATAACTAAGTGCGAACATTTTAAATTTGAACTAACAAATCGTTCAGAATAACTGTATTTCCGTTCATTTTGTTGACATAATTTTCAACTTAGTTAAATACAAATAAATTTATCAGCTGAGCCGCAGTAAGGAGTATTTCACCAAGCAAAAAAATACCCTCTGTCTTTCGAAAATCTAAGTTTTTATTATAAAATACTGATTTAAATAAATATTGTGAATTTCGTCGTTGAATTGAAAAAAAAATTCTGATAAAAATTAAAAATTATGGTTTGTTATAATTTTTATTAAAAATAAAAATTCTGGTTTTTTTATGATATTCAAAAATAGATAAAAATAATTACCAAATGTATAAACAGAATACTTGAGTTTTTATGGACAAATGAAGGATAGGTACTAAAATTAGTTTTTGTCTCTAACTTACTAATTTTTTGTGTACCATGTACAAAACAACCATTTTCGGAGTTAAATTGTTGAAATAACCGTAAATTCGTAAAAAACCGTTAAAATAATATTAGTCATAGATGTTAGTTTATGAACTTAGATATAATTTGATATAATTGTTGAGAAAAACTGGGGACTGTTTGTATCAAATTGTATCTAATAATATCGAATTATATATAATTCTATACAATTACATATAATACAGAAAAATTTGTATGTTGACAAAATTCGGATGAAATTGTGCAAAATTGTGTTTAATTGCATCGAATTAAATCTAATTCGATATAATTGTATCGAATTCGATACAGTTTAATGTATTTAGCTATAATTATATGTACTAATTTTTCGGATCAAATTTGATCCAATTTATATTTAATTTAATATGGTTTAATGGTGCCCCACATCAATTTTTTTTTTTGCGATATTTATTTCTGTATAAGCTGGTATGACGTATTAAAAGAGCATTGTTAATAATGTCATAAAACGGGCTGATAATAGAGGGCGTTTTTTATAGAGGTATATAACTTTGGAATGGAATAAAACAAAGATGATTTTTTTAAATTGACATGAAATTTAATTTATTCGAAAGATAATCTTCTGGCATTATAATTTAAATATGACTTCTGACATATGACCGCCACGGCTGACTCGGACGTAGTATAATTCCAACAACAACAACGCGCGAATGTTGACCTCCAAACGTGAAACTATGCGGTTACCAAACGTTGCCATCAATAAATCAATTGTGGCACGAGGTGTTTGACATGTTGTGCCGTATTGTTGAAACCACAGCTCCATTACATCATGATTGTTTAATTGATGAAAGAAAAAGTCAGTAATCATGGATCTATAGCGGTCACCATTGACTGTAACGTTCTGACCAGCATCGTTTTTAAAGAAGTACGGACCAATGATTCCACCAGCCCATAAAGCATACCAAACATTTAGTTTTTCTGGATGTAACGGTGGCTCAACATACACTCGAAGAATATCATCACTCCAAATACAACAGTTTTGTTTATTAACGTATCCATTTAACCAAAAGTGAGCTTCATCGCTAAACAAAATTCGCGTATTTTGAACAGAACCATGATTTTCAAAATAAATTTTGCACAATTTGGAAGCGCAGTTCAGGCGTCAGTCTATTCATGTTGAAATGCCAAACCAAACTAAACATAAATCACTTGACAGCTGACAAAATGGCCGCCAGTTAAAAAAGTGTTGTCAACTTAAAGTTCTATACCTGTATAGAAACACCCTTTATAAAAGCAAATTTTAAATTTCATAATTTTAAATTTAATCTTATTGAACATATTTGACTAAAAGCTGACAGGGCTAGGCACCTAAAATGCAACATTAAGTACTAAATTGTTTTTTATCTGCTGCACTCAAAAAACTTTGTTAGTTACTGCATGACAGCTATCTGTAGTAATCAGCAATTGATGTTGTTAACTACAATTACAGTTGTTTTAAAAAACAACTCAAGACAGTTGCTTGAAGCAGTTATTTAGTATTTTAGTAAACAACTACCGAAACAGTTTTTTTGTTAGTTTTTATAAATTCTAGTTTAATTTATGTCATGAATGATAACGATTCGATGCGGGTATCGGTAAGGGTAACGCTATTTTTATTTATTTCGGTAACAGTATTTTAGGGGTAACGATATTTCAGTTATTTCGGTAACGCTTTGTAGCGTTTAAGGTTTTTTACTTATTTCGGTATCGTTATTTTAGGGATATCGATATTTCAGTTGCTTCGGCAACGTTTTTTTACGGATATCGGGTATTCAGTTATTTCGATAACGGTATTTTAAGAGTATTGGTATTTCAGTTATATCGGTAATGGTATTTTAGGGATAACGATAGTCAGTTAAAAGGGTTTTGATTCGATAACGGTATTTTAGCGGTATTGGCTTCCATTCCTCGTTTATATTTGTTATTATTGATATATTCAAAGTCTGCAAGTAATAGTTAGAAAATTTCATTGTATCTCTAATGCAAAAAACGTAATAACTGGTGGTTTGCCATTTAGAATTTTGACTTTACATTTTAAGTAGGATGCAAGAAATACATTTTTTTTTTGTTGTAATTGAAAGAAAAAACATTTTTTTATATTATAATATATTTTTAAAATAAAAGTTCAGTTATTTTTATGCTATTGTTAGTTATTTTTACTGCATTTTTTAGTTGTTTTTCAACAGTTGAAATTAACTAAATTTTTTGTTATTTTAACGGTAATTTCCTTTGTCGCCTTTTTAACAGTAGTTACAGTTGTTTGTTTTAACTCTTGTTTCAGTCGATTCTACTGCTAAACTTTGTTGAGTAAAGAAGTTGATAACACTCGTATGTATGTTGTTAAATTCAGCGCTTTGCCATTCATATGTCCTTGTATGGCTGAATATTATTCAAGTTAGTATCAAATGCCTCATATATATATATATATGAGGCATTTGATACTATATATATTTACCTCATATTTGGGATTTTAGCATTGTTTTTAATGCTAATGCCGAAGCATTGTCATTTGTATGAAATAAATCAATGCCTCATTGTTTTTCCCCCATTTACACTCAAAAAAAAATTCGTAAATGCCGAGTCAGCAAAATTTAAGTCAGTAGGGTGCTTGCAGAAGAATTGCTAATGTCAGCTAAATCCAGCTTATTTTTAGCAACAAAGTTAGTAGATACAGGAAAAAATTTGGATTACAAATTAAAAACCAATTGCTAAAAATTAATAAAGAATTTTAAAAATTAATAAAACTTTTTTAGTAGACTGAAAAAAATTTGTAGAAAATTTATACTGCAATTAATTTATTTGATGAAAATCATAAAACATATTTTTGTGATTCTTTCAAAAATAAATGCAAATGCCGCAGATAGTTATAGAAAAAAAAAACGAAAAAATAACAAAATATAATCTCTATAAACATTTAGTTTTTAAGACTTTAGTCAGGAAGGTGCCTGCAGAAAAATTTGCTAATGTCAGCTTAATTTTCAGCGAGCTAAATTTTATTTAGCAACAAAATTAGTAGATTCAGCAAAAGTTTTGCTAGCACTTTTGGAATAGAAATTAAAAAACCCTTGCTAAAAATTAATAAAATTTTTGCTGGATATTAGTAGACTGAAAAAAACTCATACTCCCAAATAGACGACATGAATTAATGTTATATCTACAAAAAAAGAAATAGTTATATATGACATAAACAAAATTATCTTTCAACTACTTACATCAATGGTTATCTAAATGATGCAAATGCCCTTTTTTCAATAAGAAAATTGAAACATAAAAATCTACCTAAGATGTGTGTCTTTGTCTTTCGCTTTAGTGTGTCTACCTGTCTGTATATTTGTTTTCAATTTCACCACACTAGATTATTAATCACTATGAACATTTAGTTTAGAAATACACATTTAATCTTTTAATATTTAAATATTTTATTTTGTCTTTTATTTAATTAATAGGTAATTACTTTCACAAGCCTCTTACTAGAGGTGTACTCTTTACTATAACTTTCCTCGTCACTACTACATTTTGACATGCCGCAACATCGAATTCATTCTGCGTATATCTTTCAATCTGCTTGTCGTCCACACTATTGATGTGCTAATCAGCACAATTTTTTTTAGCAAAATAAATTAGTAAAATATTAGTAAAATATTAGTAAAACATAAGTACAACACAGTTATGTGCTGAATAAGTATAACTAAATTTTTACTCAAAAATAACTTTTGCAAAAAATTTGCTCAAAAATAGTTTATATGATTTATAAGATGTTTTACTTACTTTTTACTAACTTATTTTTTTGAGTGTGTGATTTTCCTGCATATTTTCAAAAAGATGTTAGAATTTCTCACTATGAAGCCGTTATCTTAGAAAAACATGTTGTAAATATTAATTATCAACTGCAAAGTAAACAAAGAAACAAATTATATTTGAAAACATGATTTAGCAAATTTGTTTTAACATGATTAGGAAAATTGTATACACTCAAAAAAGGTTGATACTAACTGATAGTTGTTTGTGTAGTAATCAGTAGTTGAAATAATAAAAAGCAGCTATTATGACAGTTGTTTAAAAAAAAAAAACAACTAAAGAAAAATATTGTATTTTTGTAACAGTTGTTTGAAGCAGTTATTTAAGTATTTAAATTACCAAAACAGTTATTTTACAGTAAACAGTTAATTTTTGTTATAAAAAGCAACTATTATGACAGTTATTTAACTAAAAACAACTGAAGGAAAATATTGTATTTTAGTATTTAAATTACCAAAACAGTAATTTTACAGCAATCAGTTCATTTTTGTTATAAAAAGCAACTATTATGACAGTTATTTAAAAAAAAAAACAACTAAAGAAAAATGTTGTATTTTTGGCGCTACGAAATAACCCCAAATGACAAAATGAAATAACCCCCAATGAAATAAATCCCAAAAAAAATGAAATAAGTCCCAACAAAAAAAAATTAAATAATACCCAAAAGAAATGAAATATTCCCCAAAGGTGAAAATGAAATAACACCCAAAATTTGGAGGTTGTTTCGTAATGAAATAACTCCCAAAGGAAGAAATGAAATAACCCCCAATGAAATAAGCTCCAAAGAAATGAAATATGTCCCAAATTTTTTTTATTTTTTGTTTTCATATTTTTGATTCTTTTGTTACACTGTTCAGTTTTTCTGCGTGGCGGCCTGCGGCCGATCTTAGGGGTTTTCTCCTCCATAGGACGCGGCAGGTGGCTTCGCTGAATACAGTTTTCCTGCGCGCGTCTCATTATCTTCCCTAGTGTGACGCGCGCAGGGAAACTTTATTCAGCGAAGCCACCTGCCGCGTCCCATGGAGGAGAAAACCCCTAAGAGCGGCCGCAGGCCGCCACGCAGAAAAACTAACAAATATTAAAAAAATTTCTCTTTTAGCAAAATGAAATATCCCCCAAAAAATATGAAATAACCCCCAAAATAATTGCATATGAAATAATCTCCAAAGAATTTAAATTTTGGGCTTTATTTCATTGGGGGTTGCTTAATAATGAAATAATCTCCAAACCGTAAGATGAAATAATCCCCAAAAAAAATGAAAAAACCCCCAAACAATTTTACACAATTTTTTTGGGGGTTATTTCATTTTTGGCCGTTGGGGGTTATTTCATTGGGGGTTATTTCGTAGCGCCTGTATTTTTGTAACAGTTGCTTGAAGCAGTTATTTTAGTATTTAAATTGCCAAAACAGTAATTTTACAGTAAACAGTTAATTTTTGTTAGTTAATTAAAAATTTGATGATTATGTCGAGTTTTTAGAAATTCTCGTTTAGTTTATATTTGTTATTATTTATATGTTCATAGTTTGCGAATAATAATTAGAAAATTTCATTATTTCTACAACGCATAAAAACGTCATAACTGGTTGGAATTTTGACTTTACATTTTAAGAAAATACTTAAGAAAAAAAAAACGTCGTGAAAATTTCAATAAACTTGTTTTATTTATTAAACGATAGGCCTTATTAGCTTAATAAAAACAAAACGTCATAATATGACGGTTACAAGCATTTTACAATAGAAACAAATGAAAAATTTTACCAGCGGCAACTCTATATCGAACATACACTTGGTATCCAACTAATCAATGTGAATACAGCACATCATAATGTGATTATTGCTTGTGAAAAAGAGATAACAATAGGATTAAAAAGGGGGAGCATTCTTATTGAAAAATAAATTGTTCATAGGTATTAGTTAACACTGTCTCTCCTGATTAAAACAATACCTTGTGATTGACAAAACTCCACTGTGTCGACCATGGCTCAACTCGGTAAGAGGTGATGCTTGAGTCACAGCCAGTTGTATGGCTGTGGGTTTGAAACTCACTACTACACAAAGAAAAAGGTTTTCATATAGAGCAGAGATGCCCAGTAGTGGCTGATATCAGCAAATTAAACTCACACGTATACTTACGCTCTTTTGTTTGATCATCAATCAACCAATAGGAAATCAGCATGTTGAGTGGGAGAGACAAACTACACTTGCAGAACTTCTGTGTCTTATAATAAGACAATACAATATATCCTAAAATAAAGAAGATTTCATTGAAGTGTTTATCTTTATTTCCCTCGAAGTATCTTTGCAAACAAATATTTTCAGATTTGAATTATATTTGCTCAAAAAAACGCAATAAGCTGAATTCTTCTAGTTTGAGAAATATACTTGTATTGCAACATAGCAGATCTCATTACTTTTTAATTGCAAATTGAACAATGATTAATTGAGGGAAAATTTATAAACACTTCGAAGAATCTTTTTATTTCGAAATATATATATCACACCCGTCACACATGTGCTTTCGTCGCAATCTCGTTGACTAAATAAAATGAATAGCAAATTGTTTTCTTCCAGTGTTATTTCGTCACTCTCACCAATACTACTACCTTGGGCATCTCTGATATAGAGCAATTTAACAATATAAAATAATTTATTCAATTGACACACAAATAATTAACCAATAACGAGTCCTTAGAGATGACGAAACTGCGGCAGTCTGTCATATCCAATTGTGTCTGTTAACTTTTTCAATAAAAATGTTTTCTTCTTTTTCCAGTAAAAATCTAACTAAAAAAAAAAAAAGATTTTTGTTTAACTCATAGATTTGATGGACATTTTTTAACCATACTTTGCAAATATATAGAAACAATCTTTATTAAGAAATTTTTGTAACTTTTTTTGCCTTGAAGTTCCCTATAAAGAAAATATTAGCAACCAAAGTTGAAACTTTGACAGGATATAAATACTAGACAGTTGAAGATATTTTAAAAATTCTTATTTTGTGTAATTCTGTTTTTAAAAATTTGCAAAAAAAAAAAAATTTTTAGATTTACGGATTTTTTTAAATCGTGGTTTTAGACCATTTTTTTAAATTGTGATATGGCAACACTGACATTTTAATTTTTATAATTCTATTACAGTGTTTAAATAAAAACCAGCCATTATTTATGTTGCGTGTGAAAACGCAATAAATGTTGGAATATTTTAGACTTTGTGTATGTATTTGACAATTTCATGGTCCGATAGGTCAGATTTTCAAAAATTATATGCAATCGATGAACTAATGTTTAGCAAAGATATACATTTTCAGGTTTTCTCATCAACCTGACAAACAAAAATATAAAAAATTACTACGAAGACAAAGATGGAGCAAAATTGATTAAATAATACGTTTTTTGTTAAAGCTCTACCTATTGTGGTGGCTCTAGCTTTTTTTTTAAAACTTCGGGTTCTGATGAGATCTTTAGCCGAATCGAAATACTAGTATCAACCTAGCTAATATGTTTGATTTGTTTTATTTTTGTAAATATACGGAGGTTGGAAGCTCGTTATAAATTAAAAATAACATAAAAAATTTGGTTGTTTAATATTTTTAAATATTTTTTGAAAAAGCTTTTATCAAAAGTTAAAAAAAAAATAATTATTTGGCAACTCTGGGTAACAATTTCGCCGATTTTTTTTTTTTAATCACGATTGAAAACAAGATGTTGAGTTATTTTAATATTTTTAAAAAATTTAATTGTTTTTATCCATTAAAAACAATATCCTTTTAAAAGTGGGGCCGAAGAAGGAACTGTATGGCAATGATGAGTTAAGAAAAACAGTTTTTAGTGATGATATCTTAAATGAGAATTTTTTCAAGCAATATACACGGTACTCTTCTAAAATGCTGAACAGGCATTTTGATAGTTTCTAAGAAAATTAATTTTAAAGTTAATTTGTGTTGTATTTTTAAAGCAATTTTAATCTTTTTTTTAAATACTGATCTATCGTAATTCTTATTGATTCATGTTTGAATTAAAAACATGCCAACCTAAGCCTACTTCACCCAATGATTTATTACACTTTTTATTTTTCCTGTTCACATGTTTATTTATATTCTTATAAAAAAAATTAAAAACTTTTTTTGGAAAATTTGTTTATGGTAATAATGTTTTAGATTAGGTACAATTTAAATAACTACGCATTAAAATTTAGAAATATTTTATAAAATTTAATTTATATAAGAGAAATTCTTAATGGTATTTAAAAAAAATGAACTTAGTCAATTTAAAGAAATTAAAAAAAAAAATAATTTAAATTTTCTTAAATACAAAAGAAAAATTTTGGAACATTATTAGAAATATAATAAATGAACTAATTATTACTTAAATTTTTGTAATAAAGTTTGTATTTGCTAAAAATTCTCTTACAATTAAAAATCCCAACCAGCATATTCTTTAACAACATCCTTATTTTCTTTACGATGACGATGCACAGCACTCGCCTCACCCTTGGCCACACAACGTTTACGCATATCAATTTTTTCTTTTTTATCCATATTACGTTTAATACGATCTGTTATAACCGAAGGGGCAATTGTACTAGCGGTGGTAGAATAAGAACGTTGTGAACGAGCATCGTTGAGTAATTTTTCAACCATTTTCAAGCGATACATACGTGAATTAGGATCAATGTCACCTAATTCGGCCACATTATCAGTTTCTAAATCATTAGAACTTAATGATTTACAATCTAAATCTGGTTGCTCATCTTTTGATTCCTTTTCGGTTTCTAGAGTTTGTGGCTTGTTAATAGTTTCCCGAGGTTTTATGTCTTTACTTGAGCTTGTATTGGGTAGTAAATCGTTCGGCTTTGGTATTCCTTCGGGAATTTCTACCTCTGGTCCTATTTTTACATTACCCAAATATTGTGTACATGATTCGATATAACGTCTGATAGAATCATCACCTGTTTTAGTTGCTTTTACTTCACTAAAACTTATTTCATTTTCTAATTGTTGACGATATTCATTAATATCTTCATTTGTTGATGTTACCAGCTCTGGTACTTCTTCTATATTGTCATTTTCTTCTTCGTCGGATTCTTCAATCATACCATATTCCTGGAATTTATTTTAAAAAGGAAGTTGTTAATTACATGTTTTAATGATTTCGTATAATTTTACTTACTTTTAATAAGTCCTTTTCCATTTCTTTAGTAAATCCATAACCAGTACAATGAACTTCTGTATCTAAATCATCTTCTCTTATTAGATCCGAGAATTTAGGATAATCTTCACTTTCGTAATTGTATTTACGACGGAAAAGCTCACGTACGCAATGAACATCACGTTCAAAGAAACTACATTGAAAAAAAAGAAAGCATAATTAATATTAGAATATAGATGAAAAATAGAATGGCAGAACAAATTTCTGGGAATAAAAATATTAAATGAATGATGGACGAAGGAAGAAAAGGTTTTTTCAATGGATCGCTTTCGAGAATTTTTTTGTTTAATTCTGTAGATTTCTGAACTTGTTTAGTCTAGTCTTTCTGAACTTGTCTTAGTTTTTTGCACAAACAGGGTGTTTCATAGCAATAACGTCAATTTCGTTTCCTAATTATTTCTTGAACTACTGAACCGATCGCTTAGGTGTTTGCGGAAGATTTTCTCATCTGTGTCTTATTTTTCGATTCATGCAACATAAAAAAGTTGTTGTAGTTAAGAGTTGTTGAATATTTTAAATTATGTAGTTGTCTAGTGTTTCATAATTATAACGTAATTTTAATACAATTTCAAAAATAAGAGGTAAGTGATAAAAACTTTGGGTCAAAATTAATCTGTAATAAAGACACATACATGTACTGACATACGCTGCTCAGGTATGGGGGTGTTGGTTTTTTGATGAGGTTGATAAATTGCAGCGGTATTTTATGAAAAGAATCCTAAGACTACCAGAATTAACACCAAATTATGCACTTATATTAGAAGCAAACGCAGAAGTTAGCTATATTTATACGTTAAACTTACATATGAATTATGTTTTAAAAAGTCTTTTTATATATAAACAAGATAGGCTACCTCATAAAATGAATTAAATCAGATTGCAAGTGAATTTAATATTATATTTGGAAATATTTCATCACAAGAATGGCTTAGTAGAGGTACAATGCTGTTGGAACATTTAAAATCAAAGAACCGTATACAAATGCAGGAAAAGGCTTTAAATAGCGATAACAGATTTTATAAACATTTAGATCACAGTAAAGGATCAGAATATATTAAAAACTCAAGAAACATAAATCAAATTAAAACAATTTTTAAAACCAGGTGCGATATTTTACCACTGAATGGCAATTCTTTCACCAATAGAGAAAGCAAAATATGTAGCTTATGCAACACAAGGGAAGAAGAAACTTTGCAGCATTTCATGGCAAGATGCCCAATACTTTCAGAATTCAGACTCAGACATTTAGGCAAATTATATTTAGAGGAAAATGAATTGATAAATATTTTAAACGGTGAAATACCAAACGGATGGAATAGGCTTTATAATTTTGTTAATTATGCTATTAATTATAGAAAATTAATAATTGATGAATTCATATAATTTAATTTTGAATTTCTAAATTTAACTACATACATCATATGCTAGAATACATACATATATACAACAGACGACTTTAAGTCATTGTTGTTAATTAACTTATTATTTATTTATTATATATTTGTAATATTTTATACGATTAAATAAAGATGAAAATACAATACAAAATACAATACAATACATGTACTGACATATAAAGTAAAGGGTGTTTTTTATACAGGTATATAACTTTAAGTTGGAAACACTTTGGCGGCCATTGTGTCAGCTGTCAAGTGATTTATGTTTAGTTTGGCACTTTAACAGAATAAACTGACGCCTGAACAACGTTTCCAAATTGTGCAAATTTATTTTGAAAATCATGCTTCTGTTCAAAATACGTATCGCGCACAAATTTTACGAATTTTGTTTAGCGATGAAGCTCACTTTTGGTTAAATGGATACGCCAATAAACAAAACTGACGTATTTGGAGTGATGATAATCCTCAAGTGTATGTTGAGAACCGATACATCCAGAAAAACTGACTGTTTGGTGTTCTTTATGGGCCGGTGGAACCATTGGTCCGTACTTTTTTAAAAACGATCCTGGTCAGAACGTTACAGTCAATGGTGACCGCTATAGAGCCATGATTACTGACTTTTTCGTATCAATTGAACAACCATGATGTGCAGGAGCTGTGGTTTCAACAAGACGGCCCAACTTGTCACACAGCTCGTGCCACAATTAATATATTGAAGGAAACGTTTTGTAATCGCATAGTTTCACGTTTCGGACCCGTGAATTGGCCTCCAAGATCGTGCAATTTAACGCCGCTGGACTATTTTCTGTGGGGATATGTGAAGTCGCTAGTCTACAACATTCGCCGCGTTACTGCCAATATACGGCCACAAAATTGGACCTCCAGATTAGACTACGTCATATGCTACAAGCGGTCATATGCCAGAAGTCATATTTAAAGTTAATTTCATGTCAATTTAAAAAGTTCGTCTTTGTTTTATTCCATTTAATAGTTATATACCTCTATAAAAAATATAGTTTTGATTTTATAATTAGGGTCACCATATCAGGGGGGTTACCGCGTAACTCGATTCGGAAAGAAAAATGTACGACTACGAACAAATTGTACCGCGTAATACGATTTTCGTACTTTTTTCTCGAAAGTACGGACATTTTTTTTCTCCCTTTTCGAACAAAAAAATCCCTTTCGAAAATGCAACTCTGTATTACGAAGATGAACTGTTTTTGCTATAAAAACGTTCGGAAATTGTTCGAAAGCTATTTTGCTAGTGACAACTGAAAAAATATTAAAAATGTAAGTACACATTTAAAAAATAAAAAATGATTAACAAATAAAGAAAACTTAATAATATTGTTTATTTATACAAAAATATTTATTGAATTACCCAATAAACATGTTATATTAAATGTAATAATATTTGTGTTTTCAATTTATAAAGGCAAGCTCCAAAAAGAAATTTATACACAAATAAAAAACAGTATGAGGTAATCGTCGACTTCATGGTCAAGCATTCGGACTTGGCAAAAGGGAATCTAAAAGTCCCAGATGCTAAGAATAAGTCAAACAATTTGTAGCAAAAGTTGTGTTCGGATTTGAATGCTTTCGGACCACCCGAACGTGATGTCAATGGCTGGAAAAAAGTAAGTTTGTGTTATAAGCGTTTTTAATAATGTATTTTAAAAAATATTTTTCCAACAGGTTTGGGCCGATTACAAGACTCATGTAAAAGCTAAATGCCGTCGTAACCGAAGCAGCATTTCCGGAACCGGAGGTGGTCCAAGCAGATACTGTTCTCTTACTCCATGGGAACAGCAAACGTCCAATTTGCTATCAATTGAAGAGGCCGTTAGTGGTATGAGTGGTACTTTAGAGTTTGGGGTCAGAACTCCTTTAAAAACCATGGCATCAACAAGTGAAAATTCCACTCTTGAAACTGGCATTGAAAATCAAAGTGATGTCAATATGAGCTCAGATTCTTCCTCTGAAGAGGAAATTAATGAAGTATCCACTTCACAGCAGCCAAAAAGAAACGTTTTTAACAAAGATACCCTTCTGGAAAAACAAGTACAAAACCAATTAACGTATCATGAAAATTCCACTAAAGTTTTAACAGAAATCAATGAAAATCTTGCTGGGGTTCAAAAATATTTGAGAAGAAGCTATGATGTTCAAGACCGTAGATATAAGCTGGAGTTAAAAAATTTGAACTTGAAAAAGAAAAATTTGAATTTAAAAAACAAAAATTTGAACTTAAAAAACAAAAATTTGAATTTAAGAAACGAACGGAACTGGAGAAATCAAAACGGAAACTGCAACAACTGGAAATAAAAAAAATATTTTCGATATCGAATTAGAAAAACATCGTATTTCTAAGTAAAGTTTAACGTTTAATTTTATTTTTACTTTATTTTGCCTTTAGAATTTTGTTATTTTTTTGAATTTTTTTTTTTTGTTTTTATGAAAATAAATACTTATATTACATCTTTTTTATTAATTTCTTCGCAAATTGTTTCTTATTTCATCTCTTATAGTTTTTGCGATGTTAGTAAAAGTATTATTTTCAGTTTCAACATTGGTGCTTAAAGACATCGAATCTTCATCTTCTTCTATAGGAAACTGCCTAACATTATATTCCAAACAAATGTTGTGTAACGCACAACAAACATTTAGAATTTGTGCTGCTTTTTCTGGAGCATAATGTAGTTCTCTGGCAGCTAAGAGGCAGCGAAATCTTGCCTTCAACAGCCCAAACGTTCTTTCAATGATAGACCGTGCTTTTGAATGCTGTTCATTGAAATAGGATTCTGCTGAACTTTCTGAGGCACTTCTGTATGGAGTGAGAATCCAAGGCTCTAAAGGATATCCAGAATCCCCTAAAACGATTATACAAAATTAAGGATATATATTATACTTATAGCTCTGTGAATTTAAAGAAAAATATTTTACCAAGTATTCTAGTTGATCTGTCCCCATTTTCAAATTTTTCTTTTAAGTATTGTCTTTCGCTAGACAAATTCCATATATGTGAGTCATGGCTAGCACCACCAAAACGTCCGTTGATTGCCCTTATAAACATTTCATGATCACAAATCTGTAAAAATGTATTTATTTACTGAAATGTTACATAAAAACGTTGGAAACTAAACGTTGGAACTTACCGCCATAGCATTTATGCTGTGTTTTAATTTCCTATTGAAGTATAAATGTTCATTAGCACTTGGCCTTATTATTCGAATATGTGTTCCGTCTACTGCTCCAATTACCCCCTTAATTCCACTTTTATTATAAAAGTATCTTCTGGCTTCTCTTTGCTTTTCTTCTGATGATTCCAACACAATGTGTTTCGGACAAAGAACATTTTCAATAGCATGCAATACTTCTGAAAAACAACTGGACATTGATTGCTGAGATATTCCCAAATGTCGATCTTGTCCAATTTGATGTTGGTATCCTCCTTGTGCCAGGATTTTCAATGTGGCTGCTAATTTCAATTAAGGTGCAATGGCAGTCGATCTTTGAGCAGCTCTTAATTCAGCTTCTATGCTAGTAAAAACATACATAAATGCATTCTTATTAAGCCGGAAGTTTTTTACGAAGCTAGAAGTAAAATTTTGTTTATTATAAGGGCCTTTGTAATATGTTTGGTTACTTACCTCTTATCATTTAGACTCATAATATCGGATTTGTCCCTTACTATTTTTCTCTGGATTCTCTCAGGAATGGAATTATTGTCATCTTCATCAAACCACAAATAAACGCAATCCATTTTTATGTTTTAAAACGAAAAAACTATTTATTTTTTGATTTCAAATTTTGTTTGTTTTGGGATTTTTTGTAATTTTGACATTTGATAATAGTGTTGCCACGTTTTCTTCAGTTTGTTCCCTCTTTATTATGAATACAACTCTGTAGTCGTTCCGAATGAATTACACAGTACGCATTTACTTTCGCTTCGGAAGTTCATTTCGAAAAATTTTGATTTTCGATTCGAGTTACGCGGTAACCCCCAGTCAATTTATACAGAGAAAAAGATTCTCATAAGAGTTTATTTTGTCTGTTCTATGTAATGTCTCGGTGGAGCCAATTATCTTTTTATATTGCATACAACTAAAGATTTGGTTGATGCCAATGAAACAAATTTATTGTCTATTATGAAAATAATCAAACTTTTTGAAAATCAACAAATAAAGTCTAATATGACAATATCATATTAGATTTTTGGACCAATAGAACAATGGAACAATATTCTAACAAAATATATAAAAATATAGAAAGTTCGTAAACAAATTTTGTATTTTTAATACAAAAATTAAAACATTTTAGAATATATAAAAAAAAATTTTTTTTTTAGATTAACTGAAAACGCAATAAATGTTGGAATATTTTAGACTTTGTGTATGTATTTGACAATTTCATGATCCGATCGGTCAGATTTTTAAAAATTACATGCAATCGATGAACTAATGTTTAGCAAAGATATACATTTTCAGGTTTTCTCATCAACCTGACAAACAAAAATATAAAAAATTACTAGAATGGAGCAAAATTGATGATTAATAGGTTTTTTTGTTAAAGCTCTACCTATTGTGGTGGATGTAGCTTATCTATAACTTCGAGTTGTGATGAGATCTTTAGCCAGATCGAAATACTAGTACCAACCTAGCTAATATGTTTGATTTGCTTTATTTTTTAAATTTACGAAGGTTGAAAGCTCATTATAAATAAAAAATTACATAAAAAATTACATAAAAAATTAGGTTTTTATATTTTTAAACATTTTTTGAAAAAGCTTTTATCAAAAAAGATCAAAAAAAAATTTTTTTTTGAATAATTATAAGGCAACTCTGGGTAACAATTTTCCCGATTTTTTTTTTTTGTTTACTCACGATGTTGAATTATTTTAAGATTTTTAAGCCATTTAATTGTTTTTATCCACTAAAAAAATATCCGTTTAAAAGTACTGGTTCGAAAAAGGAACTGTGTCAATGATGAGTTAAGAGAACCACTTTTTAGTGATATTTTTTATGCGCATTTTTTGAAGCAATATACACTGCACTCTTCTAAGATGCTTAACAGGGATGTTGATAGTTTCTAAGAAAATACATAAAGTTAATTTGTGTAGCTCCTGCATACGCTTTGCATAATTAATACAAAATTTTAATTATTTATATTGAGACTATTAAATAAAAAAAAATTAAATAAATTTATTTTACTAAAAAGTAAGAAAGAAAGAAGAAAATAAGTAAAAATATGCATATGGTCTTAGTTAACTTCCCCGATGCAGCTTGTTTTTAAACCAAACAAGTGTAAAAAATGAAAAGGAGAATAAAAACAAATAGCGTGTATTTATTGTATATCTACCAAAGGTGGAGCTTGCTCATAACGAACAAGTTTTCAATTTATTTTTGATCAATGTCGATAATCTTTAACTTCGAACTCATATATTAGTTCTCATTTAGTGGGATAACTAGGTTATATGAATGTTTGATGTTTTGCATAGGATTGTCACTTCTTTGAAAACGTGTTGATGATGGGAACCTGGAAAATTTTCGAAATAGATCTATCAACACATTTCTGAAAGTGGTCAATTAATAAATTTGGAAACAAAAACTCTATACATTTTTTGTTAGGACAATATCCTAATAAAGAAATATAGAGTATGGCCTCGAACTTGAATAAATTTTCATTTTCATTGCACAATTAAAGGTCGAAAAACACAATTTTTATTTTGAATAAAAATTATATCAAAATTGTAATATGCAAACAAAAATATGCATTTTAAGCAAAATATGCAATAAATATATACTATCCTGTACTCAAAGTTATGGGAAAAAAAACATGCGTTTACATGAACTTCCGGTCCCTGGTTATTACATAGATATTCCAAAATATTTTGCCATTTCTGGTATTTCAAAAAAAAAAAAAAAAAAAAACAATTGTTAAAAATTAAAATATTGAAAAACACCGAAATAGGAGTTTAATTATTTTCCATTTACTATCAATAAATACAAATTTCATTAAAATTTGGAGTTTCATGCAGTAAAGGGTTTACCAATTTGAAATTATAAAAATCTTGTTTACTTACAATTCAGCATTTTCATGAGATGTTGACATCATTTGAGGAAAATCAATTAATATCGGTTTACCATCATCATTTACCATTAAATTGAATTCATTGAAATCACCATGTATAACACCAGAATTACCCAAACGTACAATTAAATTCATTAAATCATCATAAACTTGATCAGGATCTCTTAATTCATGAATTTGAGTCCTAAACATAAAAAAACAAACAAATTTTAATAATAAAAAAAGCATTTGCATTACAAAATGTTACATTCATACTTACATTGGCCAACCCTTAACTAAATCCATTAAAACACAATGACGATTAAAGTCAATGGGTTTAGGTACGGGAAAACCTCTATCATATAAAGCCGACATATAGGCAAATTCTCTAGTGGCCGAAATTCTCGATAGATATAACCAGGAAGCTTTGTGTCTACGACCATGATAATCACGTTTATTTTTAATATTACGAAAACAAGTACGACCCAAACGATGCAATTTTAAACATATGGGAGTACCATCTTCATCGGCCACAACATAAATATTTGATTCTTTACCAATGCCAATTTGATTACCAAATGATGCAACCGATCCTCTAAGTGTTAACGATTTTAAAGCCAAATAATCATAGCCAGTGTTGGTAAGACGATAGCCATCGACTAGGTGAATGGAAAGACATGGCAATTACACATCTTCTTGGTCATATTTTTGCATATTCCATTATATACTTACACTTTTTGCCTCTTTCATAGGTCAACAATTTATGTTTACACAATTCCTTAAGTAGTTTATGAACACCGCCTGCTTTGATATTAGCAATAGATGCTACTAAGGGTCCCGGCACCAGTTCATGATTTTTCATACCCATTTCAACCTGTGGAACAAGACACAATTTTATCTGGCATACTTTGTGTATGTTTTTAAGCCACTTACTGCTGTTAAAACACGAAAGTCTTCTTTTGTTAGATATCGCAAGACGGTAACATTTAATTTACCCATATTTAAATCTTTTTTAATTTAGTTTTTGTTATTAAATGTTTTAATTTCGTTTTAATTTTTAGCGTTTAACACGTGCACAAGTTTTTTCGCTGGCTTCAAACTAAAAACACACACACAATGTAATGTCAATAACAGCTGTTAAAGAGTGATGCCAGATTAGAGAGTAAAGGTGACATCTTGCGGTGACTAGTTAAAACTTACATTAACAGGATGATTTCTATATACACGCAGAAAAAAACTGTGGTAATATTATCGAAGTTCGTAGTAATTATACATATACATAAGTTTCAAGTTAGTTTTACAAATTTCTTGTGTGGATTAAATTAGTGTATGATAAAATTGTAATTTATTATTTGGCCAATTAGGCTTTCAAATTACAAAATGAATTTTTAAATAAACAAATTAATTAATTAAAAGTGTGAAATATATAAATAAGGGTGGGGCGATTTGAACATCTTAATGGGCGCTTCGCGTTTCTGATTCTTGGGATTGTACTGAGCAAAAAAGTCCACTAGACCATACGTCACGGTGAAAATCGACCTTCCAGATTTTGACTTTTTAGCCGTATTTTGTGAAAGTAACAATGTGTGGGATGGACATATCTCAGGAAGTAGGGGGAGCTTATCCAAGATTATGGTAACAATCTCTTCTTTGGAAGATTCTCTAGCAGATTAATGCATCAATCATATTTGTGAGTGGGGTTTAAGGGGTTAATTTTTAATTTCAAAATAGGGCTTTTTTTGCCGTATTTTGTGAAAGTAACAATGTGTGGGATGGACATATCTCAGGAAGTAGCAGGAGCTTATCCAAGATTATGATATCAATCTCTTCTTTGGAAGATTCTCTAGCAGATTCATGCATCAATCATATTTGTGGGTGGGGTTTAAGGGGTTAATTTTTGAATGAAACAGTTTTTTTTTGCAAAAAAAAATAATAATTTTTCAACATAATCTCCTTTTAGCTCAATACACTTAGTCCAACGTTTCTCCAATTTTTGTGTCCCTTCCAAAAAATAGGATTTTTCGAGGTCCAAAAAATAGGCATGTGTTTGATCAATAATTTCATCGTTGGAGCTAAATCTTTTTTCACTTTAGAAACCCCACTTGATGGGAGCAGTGTTGCATTTCATATAACTACGAGGAAAGTTCGAAAAGTCACGGACTTATTGAGCCGCCCTCGTATATTTTACAAAAATTTGTATATATTTTACTAGAATTTTGTACAACTAACTTGAAACTTATGTAAAACAGTTTTTAATTAGACATTCGGAACGTATAAATAATAGTGTCCGACCGAACAGTTCGGCCAAAAAAACTATATTTTGTCGGTTTTTAGAGATGGAAACATGTTTTTTGAGCCGACTTAATTTGATTTTGTGTATAAAATTTAAGAGAAAAGCCGAAGTTTAGCTATAAAGTTAAAAGTTCGGCCGCCGAATATTTTCAATTTGGCTGAACTTTCTCAGGCCGAACAGTGAATTTATTGCTTAACTACAGACTTTTCTTCAAAATAGCATCTAATTTGCCCAATAAACATTTTTCCATCCGCCAAATTTGTCCATAGTAATCCATAAAATACCGAATACAGACCAAATGCATTTTCTGGCCGAACTGTTCGGTCTGACACTAATAAATAATTTTAATTTTCTTGTTCGATATTTATGCGCAATTATTTGTTGATTTTTTTTTTTTATATATTTACCCACGAGAAAAAATCTGTTACCGATCGAGCCAAAACATATCTTAATAGATTAAATAACACAGTGCTACAAATAACACAGTGCTAAAATCAAAAGCAAGAGTTCTGAGCCAAAATATTTTGGCCACACTGATTTTAGCTCATTATTGAGACACAGTGTTCCTTTTCCGGTCAAGTACTTTCAAAAGGCAATATTTTTTACTGGATAAAGATAATCAAATGGTTTAAACATCTTCAAATAATGTATCATCTTGACTGCAATCATGAATAACAAAATTTGGAAAAAAAAAACTGTTATCCAGAGTTGACAAATGATTATTTGAAAAAATAATTTTTTGACCGGGCCCTTCACTTTTTTTCAATTTTTTTTTTTAAGTTTTCTTTGATCTTCTTTCATTTAATTCTTCTTATTTTAAAGGAGCTTAATATCATTTATTTATTAATTATAATTATTTATTTCCAATATTTCGTCTCCACATTGGGTGACTTCTAAAGGTACGAAATATAGAAAATAAATAATTATAATAAATAAATAAATTATCTTAATCTCGTTTAAAATATGAAGAATTTTTTTTTTTTATAATAAAGAAGCCTCATATTTTAAAATTTTTTTAATGAAAGGTAACCGTAACGCTATTTTCTTTTATTTCGGTAAAGGTATTTTAGTTGTAACGATATTTCAGTTATTTCGATATCGGTATTTTAGTGGTAACGGTATTTCAGTTATTTCGATAACGATATTTCAAGGATAACGGGTTTTGAATTATTTCAGTAACGGTATTAAAAGGGTAACGTTACACGAACACATTTTTTAATTCTTTATATTATTTTTTTTTTTAATTTAATTTATTTA
The DNA here is from genome assembly GCA_021234595.1 of Delia radicum. Taxonomy (NCBI): domain Eukaryota; kingdom Metazoa; phylum Arthropoda; class Insecta; order Diptera; family Anthomyiidae; genus Delia; species Delia radicum. Next base: position 81,649,301 of record CM037851.1, read on the forward strand.
AGAATTCATTTTGTAATTTTTAAGCCTAATTAGCCAAATAATAAATTACATTTATCATGTAACGATATAAAACGGGTACGTAAAGTTAACATACGACTTAGGCCCGATTACGGAATGTCCCGTTAGCTACCGACTGGGACTTTAACGGACACATTTGTGGTTGCTTCCCAAATACAATTTTAAATTTAACTATTCGTTAAATTTTAACTGGGCATTAAATAATCGGGCCTTATTGGGCTATTCTACAAAACTTGTCATCTATAACAATATATTCACACATAAAAATAAAAGTTTTGCAAAAGTAGTTGCATATTATTGACTCTTATCTTTTAAAACGGTTTAAGCTATATGAGTCATTGATACATCGTTTTAAAGGTACTTAAATCTTAGTTTTCCTGGTTCACAATCATAATTCATTTCGTTGATTCTTCAATTTATTTTTTATATTTGCGCAATATCTTTCGACACTACATACTGTAGATTTAGATTTATTTTAGAAATTTTCGAACCACTGAATGTTGGATTTTCTAAGAAAGTGTGCAAAATTTCTTTACGTCTTTTTGTTCCATGGCGTCTGTACGAAATACTATTCGAATGACAGACTTGAAAAATATGTCAAATAACGGTATATGTCTTGTCAACAACATATGTAAATGGTTTAAAATTTCAGACACTGGGGGCGCTGTAACAACGTTATGAATGCGTCCAGATTATAACTGGGCCATTCTTTAGTTTATATTTAACATATATAATTTTAAAAATTTTAAAAAACCAGTTTTTTTGAAATACAGCTTTTTGAATCAAGGTTTTAGAAAGCATGCATTTTGCAGTGGAGAAGTAAACAATTTCTGTGCTCTAGTAAAATCACAATTAAAGTAGCTTTGAAATAAGGTATCAATGACTCTCGTAAATTAAGCCGTTAAAAAGATATATAATATTAACCCTCTTACGAGTAAGGCTGCCTCAGGGCTGTCTTCATAAAATTTACCACAAATGAGTCAAATGAGCGTTTTATACTTAGAAATTAATATATTCCGATAGAAAACTAAATTTTCTAAATATTTTGCGAAGAAATTTTTCGTGTGCCGTCCACGGTTTGGAAGAGTTTCGTACGATTTCAAAAACTAATTATTTAAAAAAAAAAAAATAATTTAAAAAGCAATTTAAGTTGATTAAGAACTCTTTATAATAAAATATAAGTTAGACTGAAGCTTTATCTTTAATAATAAGTCCTTACTTTAGTCCAAGTACTCACAAGATTTTATCAGGATTCCTCTAAAGGACATCGTCTTAACTTATAAACTAATAGACGGATTTTTATGAAATTTTGCAGAAAGAAGACATTATGTATTAATAGCAAAGCGTTTAAGTTTGAACAATATAAATTAAAGTTTCGATACTTTTTCGCTTAATTTCGCTTTTTCCAAAAAACGAAAATAGCGATATCTTCTTAAATAGGAGCAGAAAAAAAATAGTTTTTCGAGCGTGGTCATATCTTTGTAAGAGAAATATTTTTTGTCCAAAACTTCTCTTTTACATGCTTTAGTTTCCAAAATGCAGCCTAAAATATTTCGAGTGGAGCGCATGGTATGAATTTCGTTGCAAAACATCGTTTGACAGTTAGAGGGTTAAGTACGACTACTTTTTAAAATTTTTTCAAATATTTTTCATATTTTGAAACCCGATATTTCAACATCCGCTGGGTTTAGCTGTCCTTCATTTGAACGAGGTTATAGTTATATGATGTACCAAGTTTGGTTGAAATCAGAATGTGTGGAGGAAATCGAGTATTTGATTTTATATGTTTTTAGTAAATGGACCAAAATTTTTTAATTTTTATTACAATTTTAATTTGTTTCTTTTACACACTTTTTTTATAATTATTTATTTTTTTTACTATGTTTTAGTTGCTTTGAGATCCTCTTAACCGCTTTGGGAAATAACTTTCTGATAATCACAATTTAATAAGTTATAAGTTGTTCGACATCACGCGACAATAAACAGATGGAATAATTTTAAATTTGGAAGATCGAAGAAGTTGGAAACCTAGAAGAGAAAGGAATAAAAAGCAAACAAAGAAAATAGAACATATTGCACATCAAACCTTTTTTTTTAAAATAATATCAATTATATTAATTACAAGGAAGAACTGCTGATGGAATCCCTCCGATCGCCATACAATTTTGATGTGATTGATTTTTAAATGGTCAAAATTTGGGGTAAAAAGTAAAAGTAAAAAAAAAAAAAAAAAAAAAAAAACAACATACAATATACACATGTGGTATCAAAGGATAAAAAATAGGATAAAAAAAAATAGTAAAAAATATTTAATCAAAAAAGTTCCAAACAACTTTGAAATCCATTTTCATCACCTAAATAAGCGATGTGGCAGGTAACAATTTTCTATTACTTTCGTCTCTTCTACGTTATATCTTCTATGTTATATCCAACAGACTTCCATTATTAACTACTAAAATTATTATAACAATTATTGTTTCAGGATTACCATATAACTTTTTAATTGTAATAATTGTTCCCTGAAGAAGTCACCCAATGAAGAGACGAAATATTGAAAATAAATAATTATAATTAATTAAATTATTATATAATTAATTAAATTAAATTTTAATAATTAAATGTGTATTTGTAAAACAAAGGGATTAATAATCTAGTGAGGTCAAATTGCAAACAAATATACAGACGGGTAGACAGACTAAAGCAAAAGGCAAAGGAACACATCTTATGTAGATTCTTATGTTTCCTTTTTCTTATTGCAAAAAAGGGTTGTATATTATATTTTGTTTTTTTTTTTTTGTTTCTATAATTATACGCGGCATTTGCGTTCATTTAAAAGATAGTATCATTTAGACAACCATTGATGTAAGTAGTGAAAAGATAAATTTGTTTATGTTATATATAATTATTTGTATTTTTTTTAGATATTATATTAATTCATGTCGTTAATGTGCGGGTATGTAACGTACTGTAAATTATTTGTAAAATAATTACAAAAATATGTTTTATGATTTTCAGCAAATAAATTAACAAAAGTATAATTTTCCTAAAATTTTTTTGAGTATTTTTTTCAGTCCCAATAATATTGAGCAAAAATTTTATTAATTTTTAGCAAGGGTTTTTTAACTCCTAATTCAATAAGTGTTAGCAATACTTTTGCTGAACTAAAATTTTGGTGACTCAGAAAAATGTTTTGCTGACTTTACTAACTTTTATTTTTGACTGTACACAAAAACAACTGTCTTGCAAAACTGTTTTAAGTGTAAGTGGCTCTCTTTGCGACCAAGTTTCACATCGAAAAAAGATTGTTTTCAAATCGAATTACGAATATTTCGCATTGTTTTTAATTAAAATAAAATTGAGAGGATGTAAATCGATACTTTCAGTTTAACTATATGGACTAAAAATAATTTTATTCCTCCTCTTCCTCTTTATTTACTTTATAAATTTAGTTTTTAACCAAATAGATCGAAATCACAATCGATCAATTTCCATCACATGCCAGATGTAATTTTTAATGGAATAAATATTTTTTTTTTTTATGGAATAAATAATTTTTATTAAAATTGTCCATTTAATTTTCACCGTTTTCGAAAATACGATTCAGAAAACTCATTAAGACTCTTTGATTTGAATGAAACTTATTTATGTTGTAGAGGACAAAAGACAATTAGACATGTATTTTAAGGTGCGCAATATCAAGTTTAAGTGTAAAAAAGTGGGATCAAAAATGATCCAATTTGACGTTTTTTTTGAATATATTTTTCATATAAGTTATTAAACTTATTGGGTACCAGATGAAAGGTGCATCCATCGTTATATAAAACATGTCTGTGCATGTCCGAACATTTTTGTTATAAACTCATCATTTACTCATTCCTTTTTCGTCCCTTTTCTGGGCTTTTTTTATTTCGTATTTCCTTTTCGGCACTTTTAAACGGATTTATTTTCTTACTGGATAAAGATAATTAAGTGGTTTAAAAATCATAAAATAATTAAATATCTTTACTACAAAAGTGAATAAAACAATTTTGGAATTTTTTTAATCCAGAGTTGCCAAATCATTATTTGAAAAAATATTTTTTTATTTTTTTTTTAACTTTTTTCAAAATTTATTTAAAAATATAAATATATCTTCTCTACCACGCCTATCTCAAACAATTGAAAATATGTGCATATTAATTATAGTATTAATTGCACACTGTCGAAGAAGACGATGAATAAAATTCAAAAATCCCCAATATAAAAAATCCTGTTTATTATTTTTAATTTTTATATTGATGAGAAAAAACTAGTTCATGGATGCCTAAAATTTTTGAAAATCTGACCGAACAGACGATGATTTTTTTAAATACACAAAGTCTAAAATACTCCAAAATGTATTCAGTTTTTCACATAAAACATAAATATTGGATAGTTATCAAAATACTGCTAAACTTATAAAAAGTTTAGCAGAATTTTGCTGTCATACGGCAGTTTTAAAAAAATAGTCCAAAGCCACTATATTTTTTCAAAAAAAATTTAAAAATCAGCTTATTTTAAAAATTTAATTTTCATATATTTTTGAATAAAGATTGGCTCACAAAATATAAATTTTTTAAAATTTCTTCAACAGTCTACGATTTATATGCTGTCAAAGTTTCCACTTTGGTTGCTAATATTTCCACTAGATGGCGCTTTTAGGCAAAAAAAATATAAAATATTTTTAATGAAGCATGGTTTTATATATCTGCAAAGTTTGGTTGAAAAATGAGTTAAACAAAAATCTTTTTCGAATACATTATAGTATAGAAAATTGTTGTTGGTTTGAGGTCAAACTAATATAAAATATTGCTTATTATTTTTGTTTTTTTTTTTTATAAAGAGAATCAACATTCAGGAAATTCTTCGTATTTAGTAATGTGTTACTTTCTTTGAAATTTGGATTGTGGGAAGGTGAAAGGTAGGGAAAGGAGGGGAAAGATGAAGTGCTTTAACCAAGTCAACACGGTTGTTGCGCGAGATTATAAGTCTTAGAACAGTTGTTGCTCGCCACCTGATGGAGAGTTGGCGAACTTATTGAAGCATTTTGATTCATTGCCCTGATTTATTATTTTACTTTACTTAAGTGCAATGGGAACACTGCGATACATAAGGGATAAAAAACGCATACATACAATTTTTTCTAAATTGATGTTGCCTTCACCGGGAATCGATCCCGGCACCATCTGTCCAAAGCGCTAACCATTACACCACAGCGTCCACAATTGCGATTGCGCACCTAAAAAAATACGTGTCTGATATTGTTTGACCTCTACAACATATCCAAGACTCATTCAAATCTGCGAATTCAGCACTATGAAGTTTCCTTGTAAGAGAAACTTTTTAATATAGAGATAAAGGAATTAAGATTTGTGATAGTTGACAGTTTTTACTTTTTCATACAACACAGAAAAAACGAACGGTCCAGTTTAGCAGACATTCCCTTACATTAATTAGGTGCAATAAAGTTATTAAAATAATTGTTGGCTTGATTCAGTGAATCAAAAAGAAATTATCAAAAATATGGCTATTGTTAAGCTAGGTGTTACTCATTAAATAAAGTTAATAAATTTTTCCATTAAAACTTACCATTATCTCTAATATGTAGAATATTCGTTCCTTTTTCATTTACTGGTGATGTTTCATTTATTTTTGTAAAGCCTTATTTAATAAATAATCTTTTTACTGCAAAACATCATATAGTTCATCAGGTGATCAACAAGATTTTCGTTCCGATTTGGGTAAAAACTTGACATTTATGGAATGAGTTAAATGAACCAATTTGTATTTACTAAATACAAAAATGGACAATTCGTGAAAATATTACTAACACTCCAATATGGATAGTTCCTATTTCCTGCCTTTAAATATAAATTAAAGATAAGAAAATATTTATTGAGAAATTTTAAAAAAAAAAATTAACTTACCTTTTCGCTTATTGCTGTCCGTATCTTTTAGAAAAGAATATCTATTACAAGCTGTCTGCCGAGGTTCTTTACATAGTTTCCTACAATCCATATCATAGGTGGGATAACATTTCCTAAGACCATCTTTAGGATGAGGATTATAAGCCGATTTACGTTTTGGTGGTATAACAGCTGTCATTGATTTGCATATACTTTGTTTGCCATGATCTATATTTTTCTTGCCATTTTTGCCTCCCTTAGAGCTAAAATGTTGCATAAAACCAAATGAGTCCATGTTTTTACTTCTTAACATGGGTAGAGCTGTTAAAGAGGTACATTTGATTTTAGGACGAGAAGTTTTAGCGGCATTTAAGGCTAGAGTACTGAAATATTTTTTATTGTTGGTACAATTGGGTTTAGTTTCTCTTTTTGGTTTTCCACATGGTATTTTAGAGCCGGATTTCTTAGAACCCAGAGATGATGAAGATGGTGATTTTTTGCATTTAGATTTATATTTTTCTTAGACTTTTTACAAGGACTGGGAGATGAAGGCATTTTCTTTTTACATGGATCTTCTTTCTTCTTACTTGAACATGGACTAGTCTTTCCCTTTTTCTGGTTGTCTTCACATGGATTGCTGCCTTTCTTTTTGCAAGGGTCTTCAATATTCTTACTTTCTCCACCTAAATCTTGTTTCTCATTTTTCTTGCAAGGATCTTCCTTTTGTTTACCTTTTCCACATGTATTTGTTTTCTCTTTCTTCTTGCAGGAATCTTCTTTTTGTTTTGGTTTTCCACATATATCTTTTTTCTCTTTCTTCTTACAAGGATCTTCTTTCTTTATATTTCCTCCACAAGGATCCTTCTTTTCTTCTTTCTTGCAAGGATTCTCTTTTTTGAGAGATCCCTTTGAATCGTTCCTATCCTTTTCTTACATGGATCTTCCTTTTGTTGAGTTGTTCCACATGGATCTTTTTTCTCTTTCTTCTTGCAAGGATTTTCTTTCTTTAAACTGCCCCCATAGGGATTATTCTTTTCCTCTTTCTTGCTAGGATCCCCTTTTTTGGGACCTTCTTCTTTCTTCTTTTGCTCACAAGTATCTTTCTTTTGGTAGCTTTCTCCACTTGGTTCTTTCTTCTCCTTTTTCTTGCAAGGATTTTCCTTTTGTTTACCTCCTCCAAATGAATCTTTATTCTCTTTAATCTTGCAAGGATCTTCTTTCTTTATATTTCCCCCACAAGGATTCTTTTTTTGCTCTTTCTTTTTAGAATCCTCTTCTTTGGGAGATTTTTTCAAAGGATATTCCTTTGGATATTTCTTTTCATTTTTCTTACAAGGATCTGCTTTCTCTACAATTCCTCTACAAGGATCCTTCTTTTCCTTTTTGTTGCCAGGAAGCTCTTTTTTGGGACCTTCTTTACGAGAATCTTCTTTTTTGCTCTCGTTGACATGGGTACTTTTCTTTTTACATGGTTCTTGTTTCTTTTGGTCGCCTTCTCTGTTTTTATTTTTTTTGCAATGATCAGGCTTATTTTTTGTCGGTTTCTTTGTGTTATCACCGCAAGGCTCGGAGTCCTTTTTGCAGGGATCCTTATTACATTTTGGTTTATATTCTTTATGTTCATCTGAACAAGGATTACTTTTATCTTTTCCCTTTGCACACTCTACAGTTAACGTTGAAGATTCTTGAGAAGAGCTTGATGATTTAATTGTTTCACTGGCTTTCTTGCAAGGACTCTTTTTCAGTTTGCCGCAACTATCATCTTTATTACATTTGGGAGAAATACATCCAGTGGGCATTTTATCGTTTTTCTTTTTTGCATCTTCATCTTTAAGACGTTTTAATTTTTCCATTTCATCTTTACAGGGATTAGGACACTCAGCAGGCTTACAAGGATCATCTTTTTTACAATTATCCTTAGCTTGTTTCATATTAGAATTTACTTGAGCTGCAGATTTATGTTCACTCGGCTTCTTGCAGGGATTTTTCTTCATTTTGCTACAACTATCATCTTTTTTGCACTTGGGAGAAACGCAACCAGTGGGCATTTTATTGCTTTTCTTTTTAGCATCTTCATTATGTTTAAGTTTTTCCATTTCTTCTTTACAAGGATTTGGACACTGGGGAGGTTTACAAGGATCATCTTTTTTGCATCCTCCCTTACTGGCTTCTTTTACTGGTGGAGGGCTAGGCTTATCGGCTTTAGTATCAGTAGAAGAACAACCTTTAATACTCATCACTTGCTGACGATTGTCAGCACTGTCGTGTTTAGTTCTCTTTAATTGAGCTGTACTTCTTGCTACAGCTTCTTTTCTCCTGATAGCTTCTATTAAAGCCTTTTTGTAAGCATCACAACCCATTAACAGCTCCTCAGCTCCAAAAAGATTGGATAAAAATGGTAAATTGCAATTGGCCTTACATTTTGAGGTCGTACTTTTTTCGTTGGGCGCCATTCTCATGTCTGAATGAGAAGAACGTTTAAGAGGAATTGCCAACTTGGAAGAATCTACACTTTCACGTATAGTACAAATAGAAGGACTTTTCAGTTTGTGTTGCATTGTATTGGTACAGAACGATTTTCGAATAACATTTATAGGAAGTGTTATATTTGTTAACGATGAACTTTGAATTTCAGCAAATTTATTATTTTTTTGACATCCAATTTCTTCTAAATTTAACTCTGAAGCATCTATCGCAATAGAGGCCATACTTAAAGAATCACAATTACTTGAAAGGCTCAAGGCTAAGATATCTTTTGCTTCACTACATCCACTTTCTGTTGTGGTAGGACAAAATTTAAAACCTGCTAAATAAATCTGTCCAAGCAAATTGGCATCAACAGACATTTGAATAGACTCTAAACAACATTTTTGTAAAGCTATTTCTACTGCAGCAGCCAAACGATCTAAACGATCTAAATGATCTATATTGTTTTCGCTAAATGGTACTAAACTACTGTTTTTACAATCTCCAAGAGTATATCGTGTGGGAACTGTAATTTCAGTTAGCTCCTCTACTTCTAATTCTTCTTCTTCTTCTTTATTATCTTGAGAGTTTTCAAAAGTATGTGCTTGTGTTACATTCTCCTGAGAATTTTGTGAACTTTCTGTTGCTATATTTCTATATTCTATATTTTGAATGATGTTTCGTTTCTCTTCGACTTTTTCTGAAATTTCTTCACTCTCCTTAGATTTGTTCAGTTCTAATTCATTATTTTGCTTAACAGTTTCGATAGACTCCTTTAAATTGTTTATATTTTTTATATTTTGTAGAGAAATCTCTCTTAAAGCTTCACTAAAAGCTTCAATTTGTCTAAGATGTTTACGTTTAGCAAGTATAGAGGTTATCGTATTTCTCATAATATCTTCATCGACATCCTGCCAATTCAGAGGGATCAGTAAAACTTTAGTCGATTTGACACTCGAAGGATTTAAATCAATTAAAGCTAGGGGTAAGACCGAACTACAACTTCCTTTTAATTTATCATTATCAACAGTTTTTATAAAACGATTACTTGGTTTATCAAATTTATCGACCGTATAAAATCTTTGTAAATTTAAATTACGCGATAGCAAACTATTACTATAACGATGGCATTGTAGGACTTGTACCAGAGATGTGTAATGTCGAACATTAGATCTGCATGACAGACGACGTGTGATCTGAAATTATATGATATTAACATTAAAGGTAAGGTAAGTACTTCGTAGAACCGAATTTCGGTTGAACCTAAAAATGGTCAGTGTTATTAAAATTTGCCTCCTGCTCACTGGCGTCCCATCCAAGCAAAACTCACTACATTTTCATTGAAAACTTTATTATTTCTCACTAATTTCAGAATTATTCAGAATTTCCTTTAAAAATCATATTTCTTAAAATGTATCACAATCTGACAATTACAAAAAGAATGTTGATTGATGCATAAAACTAAATTAACAATTGTGGAGTACTGGATCCTGTAGAATGGAGTGTACTAAAATAGATGACATGATACAAAAAATGTGTAAGTGCAAAGAAGAAAGAATCAAAATTAACTCTACAGAGTGAAGTATTCCATAATTTAATGACTAGCTCGAAAAAGGGTATAAAATCCAAAATCCAAAGTGTTCAGGAGTGGTAAAACACGTAGAAAACAGTAAAAAAAATTGGGTTTTGATATTTTTTTTTTGCTTTTGTACAAAATTTCATTTAAAAATATTAAGCAGAAATATTCAAGTGCAATTGTTTGCTAAAATTGCACTTGAATATTTTTTTTGTGGAATAAGAATATATCTTACAATTTTATTTGTATATTCATAGATTTTTTATGTAGTTGTTTTTAAACTTCGAGCGAGAAATTCAATTGTGAATGCAGCATAAAGCCGAAATTTTTTTTTTCGAGATGTCTGAGAAGCTATGAATTTTTCTATAGCACAAATTTCTTAGAAACTAAATGTTTTTCTTAAAAAAAATTTGAGAAAAATGTTTTGGAATTTGAGATTTTTTCTTTAATGAATTACTAAAAATTGCAATTTCTTTCTATGTATTTAAAAATAAAGGAATCATGGGAGAATTATAGACTTCATCTTGTAACGCAACCCTTAGTTTTTTATATACAGTCCACATATCAACACTCAAACAAAAAAATCTGCAAAAGTTGCAGAAACAATAGTAATTCTACAGAAAAATTTCTAGGCCAGCACACCGTTTAGCTAAACCATGCCAAAATTTAGTAAAATTTTAGTAAACCCTTAATCGATTTGCTTAAATCCGCTATTTTTTTACTACACCGATTGAAATTTGGGCGTAATATTAATGAATTTCTTCATTAATACAATGATATTTTTTCATAAAAAGCCCCCAAAGATATTTTTCATTGAATCAATGAAACATATTTCAATAAATCAATTTTAATAAAAATTTCATAAAGTACAAGTTTGTTATAATTTTTATTAAAAATAAAAATTATGTTTTTTCGACCTTTAATTGTGCAATGAAAATGAAAATTATTCAAGTTCGAGGCCATATACTCTATATTTCTTCATTAGGATATTGTCCTAACAAATAATCTATAGAGTTTTTGTTTTCAAATTTATTATTTGACCCTTTCAGGAATGTGTTGATAGATCTATTTCGGGAATTTTCTAGGTTCCCATCATCAGAACACGTTTTGAAAGCGGTAACAATCCCATGCCAAACCTCAAGCATTCATATGAACTAGTTTACTCACTACATGAGAACTAATATACATATGAGTTTGAAATTAAAGATTATAACCATTGATCAAAAAATAAATTGAAAACTTGTTTGATGTGCAAGATCCACCTCTGGTGGATATTCAATACACGTTTTTTTTTGTTTCTCTCTCCTTTTTTATATTTTGTTAAGTTAGTTAACAAAACAGGGAAAGTAAACTAGGCGGTACTTTGCCTTTTTTCACAAGTTTGTTATAATTTTTATTAAAAATAAAAATATAAAAAAGGAGAGAGAAACAAAAAAAACGTGTATTGAATATCCACCAGAGGTGGATCTTGCACATCAAACAAGTTTTCAATTTATTTTTTGATCAATGGTTATAATCTTTAATTTCAAACTCATATGTATATTAGTTCTCATGTAGTGAGTAAACTAGTTCATATGAATGCTTGAGGTTTGGCATGGGATTGTTACCGCTTTCAAAACGTGTTCTGATGATGGGAACCTAGAAAATTCCCGAAATAGATCTATCAACACATTCCTGAAAGGGTCAAATAATAAATTTGAAAACAAAAACTCTATAGATTATTTGTTAGGACAATATCCTAATGAAGAAATATAGAGTATATGGCCTCGAACTTGAATAATTTTCATTTTCATTGCACAATTAAAGGTCGAAAAAACATAATTTTTATTTTTAATAAAAATTATAACAAACTTGTGAAAAAAGGCAAAGTACTGCCTAGTTTACTTTCCCTGTTTTGTTAACTAACTTAACAAAATATAAAAAAGGAGAGAGAAACAAAAAAAAAACGTGTATTGAATATCCACCAGAGGTGGATCTTGCACATCAAACAAGTTTTCAATTTATTTTTTGATCAATGGTTATAATCTTTAATTTCAAACTCATATGTATATTAGTTCTCATGTAGTGAGTAAACTAGTTCATATGAATGCTTGAGGTTTGGCATGGGATTGTTACCGCTTTCAAAACGTGTTCTGATGATGGGAACCTAGAAAATTCCCGAAATAGATCTATCAACACATTCCTGAAAGGGTCAAATAATAAATTTGAAAACAAAAACTCTATAGATTATTTGTTAGGACAATATCCTAATGAATAAATATAGAGTATATGGCCTCGAACTTGAATAATTTTCATTTTCATTTCATAAAGTATATAAAATGTTTTTTATAAATTCTAGCACAAACGTTATGGAAGTTTCATCTGTTTAATGAATAAATTTCATAGTTTGTATGAACTATTTTCATTATTTTTTTATTACAAAACAAACAATTATTTCTTTATAATACACAAAAATACATAAAGAGATTGAGATATTAGCAAAAAACTATTTTTTCTTTAAATTTTTTTAATTTGGTTAATTCTGTTTAATAAAAAATAGCATGTCATTTGTAATATTAGGCGTTTAGCTTCAGCGATTTTTTTTTATCCAAAATATACTATATTAGCTTAAAAATCGATACTTTGTTAATGGTAATTTTAAATACCGGAGTATATTTAAAATAAACCTAAATTTTTTTTCATGAGAACTTTTCCTTTTAATATTTTCTTTAATGCTTGTAGTATATGTTTTAATTTCAAGTCTCAGATTTCTAGGTCATTCAATTTTTTTTTAGTAATTCTGCAGTAAACAGTTAATTTTTGTTAGTTATTTTAAAATAGACGATTATGTCGAGTTTTTAAAAATTCTCGTTTAGTTAATATTTGTTATTATTGATATGTTCATAGTTTGTAAAAAATAATTAGAAAATTTCAGTGTAGATCCCATACATAAAAACGTCATAACTGGAATACCGTTTGATATTTAGACCTCCAGTTTAAATAAGATGTAGGAAAAACAAATTTTTTTTGTAATCAGTGTTGCCAGGTTTGACGATTTTTAGTACCCAATATAACTACATTACGATTGGGCGATTTTTGCTTCCAAAATGACGATTTTTTAACTATAGTTTAATATGTATGCAAAATATAATTATTTGTCAATCTTACTCCTCTCCAAACAACTGTAGAATTTAACATGATGATGTCATAGGGGTGTAAATTAGTTCAAATCTAACGCTTTTAACTAGATGAGAACTAGTTTGAAAACTACAATTTAAAGGTACTCCAGTTATAGCTTTTTTATGCATTGGATATGGAATGGTATTTGCTAATTATTATTTGCAAACTATGAATATGCCAATAATAATAAGTATAATATAAATAAGAATATTTAAAAACTCGACATAATCTTCTATTTTTAAATAGCGTAACAAAAATTAATTGTATGGAAACATGTTAGAAAAAATTCAGAATTATTTGTACATAGCCTTAGAGTGCTTGAGAAAAAGAAAAAACAGGTTCGCGATCTGTTTAAGATATTTAAAATAAAGGTTAGAATATCTATTTGAGAATAGTAATCGAATGTAACCCAAAAGGATGGTAATATCAAAATGGTTTAATTTTTGATTGTTTGTTGATTACGATCTGACCGGACTGGGCGATCTTCTTTGTAAGAAAGTGCTAACTTTTATTAATTTTGGATTTTAAGAACATTTACTTATCGAAAATCTCAAAAAATTGCAATTATTATTTAAAATTTATTGATTTTTCATATAAATGTCAATCGCGAGGGTATATCGTAATTTTGCTTCTAAAAATGTACAAAATAATACATCTAAACGTACTAACAAGGAATGCTACTTAATATTAGAAAATATATCTAGAATCCATCTGGAAGTTTTAGTACTATTTTTGTTCGGGAGGTTGTCCAAAACTTGCGAATTCCGAAATAAAGACTATATAGCAAAAGTTCTTTAAAAAAAAAAGGTAGTACGAAAAAGAGCTTTGCGAAGAAGGCGTTAAAACCCTAATGAACACAAATATTTTGATAAATTGCCATATGAAGCAAAACACAAAAAGAGTCCCGAATTTTGAGTTCCATTGTTTTTAAATATAAAATAGTTTTTAGAAATTTTTGTGATTGTTGATACCGACTTTTTTTTAATTGTGACGATATGATTAATTCGAAATAATAGAGAAATTTTGCAAGCACATCTCGCCGAAAAAAGCATTTTGTAGAGATGTGATACTTTATACCTCAGCCGTTATAGTTTAACCATGGTGACCGTTTTATCGGTCTACTCGAAAGCCACGTATAAGACGAATCGCTCATAGAGGGGGTTCTTATAATTACAATTGTCAGAAGACATCACCAAAAAATTATAAAACTGAGCAAAACTTACTTTTAAAGTTGGTATAACATTTGCAAATATTCCCATTTTAATGCGTAAATTTTTTAGTACATAGAATTTAGTTTATTTTTTCCAAAAAGTATTAAATTTTTTTTTTATTATTTTTATAATTACACAAGAAATTTTCTGACAAATGGTTCAAATTCTTTAGAGAAATGAATTTAAATTAAAGTGATTTTTCAGAAGTATTTAAAAAAGCTTACTGAGTTGTAGCATACCAGCAAACCAAAATAACACATTTCTATACAACTTCGACAATAAGTGTACACTCAGAAAAATATGTGGGTAGAATCAACTGCAAAATACAGTTAAAATAACTGTATTTACAGTTGAAAAAGCGTACTCCACATTTGCAATTAAATTAACTGCAATGTTTAGTTGTTTTAACCGTTCAAGCTCAACTGTCAAATGCATTAAAAATAACTGCACATGCAGTTAAAACAACTTTAACAGAATTTGGAAAAAATTACACTGAAAGTAAAATTTACATTTTTGAAATGACACACAAAAACCCTGGGACACGTAAACTTAACTTTGGGTCGTAGATTCTAGTGGTGTACTCCGTTTTTAAGGATTAGGTCAAAATAAAGACTTATCTCATTTTTAAGTTTGCATTGTCTCAAGCGTTTTTTTTTATTATATTTTAATGAGACATCGAAAATTTTTTTGAAATTAAATTATTTATTTATTGTTTATTTGTCAAAATTTAACTCTAACAATGATGGCCGCAAATTTTTAGGCGATGTTTTCTAATAAAATTCAAAGATTCTAACTATATGACACTGAATTAAAAAATGGTAGTTTAAAGCTTGAATAACACGCTACCCACCCCTGTTCACTCATATCTAGCCTATGGGGAATGGGACAGGTTCTGCGTATGCCACAGGATCGGTCCCTTCGTGCCAGAGACCGGTCCTCTGCTAAACCCTACCCTAAGTAAACAACTGGCAACTTTAACATTGGCTTGTCATAGGAGGGGGTCATTTGTCCTGCTTTAAACCACATAGTGGCATGCCACAGGACTAACCAAAGATGGGCATACCACAAGACTGTCGCAAAAGGACCATGTAGTATAAAATAAACGAAAACTAAACAGCTTCCAATGGGTAAAATTTTGGCCTACTGACTTTTTCGTGTTAATAAGCATTCTGGTTAAGTGGTATGTCCTCCCTTTACCAGTCACAGGATTTGTAAGTTTAGGACAATTGACACTGCTTAACCCACTTCAGTTATAAGTTATATCAGTCCTGTGATAAGTCCTTCTTTAACCAGTCACTTTTAGGTCAATTGACTCTTTATTCCCCATAGGGTGCTGTTCCCCAGTATTAATGGTACAAAATGTTGTTTACAAAAGAGAATTTGTGTTTTGCTTAATATATAATCAAAAAATCGCTTCAAACATTGCAAACTTAAAAACGAAATATCTTTTTAGTTTGACGACATTTTTTTAACGGAGTTCAAACAACTGTAAATTCAGGTATAAAACGACAAAGGTAATAACGTTTAAATACCAACAAAAAAAAATATTTTTAATTGTTGAAAAACAACTAACAAATGCAGTAAAAATAAATTACAATATATTAAAACTAACTGACAATTTTTTACTACAAACATTTTGAAAGTCCTGGTTCACACACGGCAATTATAATTGCGCAAGTCTTCTTCAATTCTCCTTTGAAATTGCTTTTGTGTTCACACAGGAAAAGTTTGTTTCAGCAATTTTCGTATATCAACCTGCAGTGTTGAAAATTGCGGATGACAAAACAAAACGGAATTGGAGTACGGGCAAGTCTGTACCCCCTTCCATTCTCTTTTCCTCCCTCTTCTATAAACTCAAGAATTGCGCAAGTATAATTGCCGTGTGTGAACCTAGTCAAACAACAGTAAAAATTGGTAAAAAAAATAGTTTTTTAATACTCTTTAAAAATTCTCGTTTATATTCGTTATTATTGAATTGATTTTGCATTTTAATTAGAATGTAGAAATATATTTTTTTGTAATTGAAAAATATTTTTTTTATAAAAAAATGTATTTATACATTCGAATAATCTTCTATTTGTAGCCCTCAAAAGGTACACTATAAACTATCATCCATCATACGTAAACGGTACACAGGTGCGATTTGGGATTTTTTATTTTTATCTTAGAATTTGAAGAATAAAAAGATGGACAAGGTATAAGTATTTGGGGTAAAGTTTTGTTGCAAATACAAAATCGTCATCTTGATTTTGTAAAAAATCAAAAATTGTTGAGTAATATTCCTTACTTTCAACATGTTTTTATAACATGGTATGAAGTGTTAAATTAAAATTACAAAACAAGTTGCTATAAAGTTCTTGATTGGTCTTTTAATAGAGACGCTTTACTTGTAATAGAAAAATAAAGAACTTGCATTACTACTTAATAAAATTAAGTTGAAGCAACAACAATAATATAGAGGAAATAAAAATAGTTTTGTTTAAAAACGCCGAGCTTTTTGTTTCATTTCTTTTTATCTTTTTACATTTTTATACTGAAAAAATTTATTTTGGGGAAGGATATGTCCCATTTTCCCTCTCCCTGGAACCGCGCCTGTAAAAACGTAAATATGTATCGATTTCTATTTGGGATTCGATAATATGATCTTAAACCAAACAACATTCAACATTCAATACTACTAAACTTATAAAAATTATATAGAACATTTTAAAAATGGTCAAAAACCGTGATCTTTTTCCAAACAATTCCGAAAACTGGTTAACTTAAGAGCAATTCGCACGCTATCGATTAGGGTGTCGCAAAATTCGTTTTTGTTGAGGTACGCACAAAGGTACCTCAAATAATGAAAGAAGGTGTCTATCATAATATATTGACAACATTCTAAGACTACTGTAAGGCGGTGCATCGCGATCATTTGCGTTGGCTATTTCAACCAAAATCTTAAAATTTGTCGAGTTGATAATCATATGTAACGGTGGTATGAAGAAAGCAAATATGGTCAAAGTTTCCTGATTTTTGATATTAATGATCTTTTTATATGAAAAATAAAAATATTTTTTTTTTCGTTGTTAATTTATTTTTGAAATAGTTGTTATTCAATGTAGTAAATAATAATTTTGTAATATATACATACATAAAAAATAAAAAAATATCCCGATTTAAGAAATTGTTATAAACCATATCAAGTTATATATAATTATATATGGAAATTGGTGAATATAATTATATATAATTCTATAAAATCTAATAGAAAAAGATAAAATTATATATATGTAATTATATCCGAAAATTGTGTATATATTATTTTATACAATATAATATAATTATATATTGGAAAATATACAATGTTATATAATTTTATATAGCATATAAACAAAATTTTAATAAAATTATATCTAATCATTTATGGTGCTATATATGATTATATATAATTATATATAATTACATATAAATATATATAATTATAATTACAATTTTTACTCGGGATACCAACATTTATATTAAACAGCTATAACTTTAAGACTGCCTGGTCAATAAATTTGTGTCATAGTTTATTGAAATAGTATTGAAAAAAGTTTTAATTTGGTATATACGAGGGCGGATCAATAAGTCCGTGACTTTTCGAACTTCCCTTCTGTAGTTATATGAAATGCAACACAGCTCCCATCAAGTACCACCTGTTAATAGACTACTGTAAAATTTTGAGCAAGTTCCGTCATTTACTTTTCGTTTAAGAGCTGTTCAAAACATACAACCACGTGCATTTTTTTAAAAATGGAAAAAGTGAATTTATAGTAATTAAATGTGCTAAAGTCCCAAAACTTATTTAACAAATTGTGAAAAGCAATCTGATGTAGGCGTGTCCCTATCCGGATTTCATTCCTGCCTAAGGAAATCTTCAGGGGACTTTGTTATTAGAATTTCTAGAGATATTTGTTAAATCACAAACTCAATGAGAATTTCTTGTCCTCGTCTAGGAGCGAGATTCAAAATTTAAAATATCAAAGAAAAAACACAAACAACAACAAAAAATTGTCACAATTGGCTTTGTCATCTTCCAAATACTACTCTGTTTTTTTGACAGACCTAGCAATGTAGTGACGTTTATTCAAGTAAATCAACAATAGAAAATCATGTTTTCTATTAGTGTCAGTTACATTTAAATTTGCACAAGCACCTGCATATTTGTTATTTAAATTTATTTTCATCGGGATAAACATTAATTGCATTTATAGTAATTAAATGTGCTAAAGTCCCAAAACTTATTTAACAAATTGTGAAAAGCAATCTGATGTAGGCGTGTCCCTATCCGGATTTCATTCCTGCCTAAGGAAATCTTTGGAGTTCTCATTAGACATTATTTTTTGCAAAAAAAAACCCGTCAATCAAACCAAGGAAAAGCTTGATAAATACTATGGGGACTCTGCACCATCGATTTCAATGGTAAAAAAGTGGTTTACTGACTTTCGTAGTGGTCGCACAAGCACAAATGACGCTGAACGTTCTGGACGGCCAATTGAGGTCAATACACCCGAAAATGTCGAAAAAATCCACGATATAGTGTTGGCCGATCGAAGAGATTGTTGATGCCATAGGCATTTCATATGGCAGTGTGGTTTCGATTTTAAAAAATCAGTTGGGTTTAAGAAAGCTATCTGCAATATGGGTGCCGCATTTGCTCTCAATTGACCATAAACGCAATCGTGTGACAACTTCAAAGGATTGTTTTGAGTTGTTTAACCGCAATTCGAATGAGTTTTTGCGGCCTTTTGTAACTGTGGATGAAACATGCACTCATAATAATCCATGCATAAAAATACGAAATAATTGTCAAAACTACAAAAAATTTCGTACAATGTACAAATTTTCATTTATTTTACAAAAAATTTGGATATTTTGACATTTTTTCGTAATTTTTCGCATGCACTATTATCAGTGTGGATCCATCACATCACTCCGGAGACCAAGCAGCAGTCTAAACAATGGGTTTCTAAGGGTGAACCGGCTCCGAAGAAGGCCAAGGTAAGTTTGTCGGCCAATAAGGTGATGGCAACAGTTTTTTGGGATGCACGCGGGATAATCCACATCGATTACCTTCAAAAGGCAAAAACAATAAACGGCGAATATTATGCCAACGATTTAACGAGGATTTAAAAAAAACGACCCCATATTTCCAAGAAAAAAAGTTCTTTTTATCAAGATAATGCACGGGTACGCACGTGTGCAGTCTCAATAGCAAAATTCTATGAATTGGGCTACGAATTGGTACCGCCATTCCGGATTTAATCCCCAGTGACTATTTCCTATTTCCAAACCTAAAGAAAAGGCTCGGTGGAAAGAGATTTAGCTCCAACGATAAAATTATTGATCAAACATATGCATATTTTATGGACCTCGAAAAATCCTATTTTTGGTAGGGATAAAAAATTGGAGAACATTGGACTAAGTGCATTTTTTTTTTGCAAAAAAAAACTGTGTTTCATTCAAAAAGTCACGGACTTATTGATCCGCCCTCGTACTATTTATTAATAATAAACTTATTACAATTATACTTATATATTACTTATCATAACTAGGAAAAAAAATATTAAGATTTTGGTTGAAATCGCCAACTCAAACGATCGCGATGCACCTCCTACCAGTACTCGCAGGATATAGAAATTTTCCCAATATATTAACGATCGACACACTCTTTCACAATTTTAGGTACCTTAACTTGTACGATTTACTTTGGAATTCCCATACGATTTTGGGACACACTAATATCCATCCATATCAACTATTTCCTATTATTGGTGATACGAATTGTCAAATTATTGTAAATTCTTTTTTGAAAATGACAAAATGTTGGGAAATAGTAGATATGGGTGGATAGGTGAAGATAGCGTGAAATAAATTTTTCTTATATTAAAAAAAAAAAAATAATTTTTCAGATATTTTGAATAAAGATTTGTTCACAAAATTATACAAAATTTAAATTAGTTTGATATAATTTTTATTCAAAATAAAAACTATATTTTTTCGACCTTTAATTGTGTAATGAAAATGAAAATTATTCAAGTTCGAGGCCATACTCTATATTTCTATATTAGGATACTTTCCTAACAAATAATCTATAGAGTTTTTGTTTTCAAATTTATTATTTATTTTCTAGGTTCCCATCATCAGAACACGTTTTGAAAGCGGTAACAATCCCATGCCAAACATCAAACATTCATATAAACTAGTTTACTCACTACATGAGAACTAATATAAGAGCTTGAAGTTAAAGATTATAACCATTGATCAAATAATAAATTGAAAACTTGTTTGTTATGTGTAAGGTCCACATCTGGTGGATATTCAATACACGTTTTTTTGTTTTTCAATTTTTAAAATATCTTCAACAATCTAGGATATATATTCTGTCATAGTTTTAACTTTAGTTGCTAATATTTCCACTAGAGCACGCTTTAAGACAAACAAAATTACAAAAAAACTTTCTTAATGAAGAATTGTTCAATATAACTGCAAAGCTTGACTAAGAAATGTCCAGAGTATATATAACGTGTCTTTAATGAGTTAACAAAAAAATTGGCAATTTTCTTTAGTTAATAATCTCAATATGCACCACCCTATACCACTATAAAACCAGAGAAGACACAAAATTGCATAACCGAGGTGATTATGGAAAAAAATATTGAAAATAGCAAAACTACAAAAAACTAAATAAATATAATTAAAAAACGCAATAAAATTTTTAGAAAAAAAAAAAAAACATTTCTAGCTAAGAAAATACGAAAGTTGCAATTTTAAATTTGAAGCCAAAAATGAAAAATCAAAAAATGACAAAATATTCAAATATGAGCAAAAAATTGCAAAAAAAAAACACATTTGTCTTCTCTGGTAATAACATTAGTCACCCATTCATTAAATTTTCATCGCATTCAACTGAAATATTTAAAGAATTCAACATTAAATGAACAAATTTACTAGCACTTCATAGTTTTGTTATAAGTTTTTTTTTTTTTTTAATTTATCTGCAAATATTTTGACTGACTTATATCTACGCTTTGTTGCTTAAAGTACTCGTAAACTTATATGTAAAAGTACGCATTATGCATATTAATTATCGAAACGCAATCATCAAATTTTTTAATTTTCATTCTTACACATTTTGATATTAAACATACCGGTCAGTTTTAATTCGTAATTTGGTGTGAACGGTTTATTTAACATAGTAAAAAAGCAAAACTTTAATTAAACATTATTTTTCAGTTTGTTTCAATGTTTAATAAATGACCTCTAACATGTTAAGAATAATTTGGTATTTTTTGTTATTGCAAGTGCTAACTGTAAGTGTTATATAAATTTAAATTTTAAAAAATTCGAACAAAAAAAAAAACAAATTGAATGAAGGAATTTACTAGAATATAATTACAATGAACAATTTTTATTAATAACGTTGACACATTTTCA
This sequence comes from Delia radicum, assembly GCA_021234595.1. Lineage (NCBI taxonomy): Eukaryota > Metazoa > Arthropoda > Insecta > Diptera > Anthomyiidae > Delia > Delia radicum. The sequence goes on from CM037851.1 coordinate 81,671,113, forward strand.
GGGAAATTAATCTTCTTCGAATTTGAAAATTGCGTTTTTAAACGTACTTATTTTTTAGATAAAAAAAATTATAATGTTGACAAATTTGCGAGATTAACCATGACTCATTTCATATAGAACCATCAAAAAAATATCCAATTTTCAACCTCTACTTCATTTAATTGTAACCAAACTTGGTACGGAACGTAAGTGTCATATAAATATGTCATCGTACAAGTTTTGGGTTGTTGGCTCTAACGGTTGTCAAAATATCGCTTTTTAATATATAAAAAAAAAAAATGGTAAATTTAGCAAAAGTGGTCATACGAGGGCGGATCAATAAGTCCGTGACTTTCTGAATGAAACACAGTTTAGAGACGGAGGAGATTAGAAAAATAAACAAAAATCTAAAAATAAAATATTTGTGTTATTAGTGTTGTTTGTCACTTCTGAGTAAAATATACAATAACAGAAAGAGCTAATAGGAAAGAAAACTGCAATTTAGCTGCATTAGACTCGAGGTCATACTTGGGTGAGATCGCTAAACGGACATGACTTGGTATTGTTACGTTTGTAATGTAAGATGAGCGCAGGTTTGATTCTTACAGCCGCAGGTTGTTGAAAAAATGTATCATATAGAGACAATCTGACAATTATAAGACACAAATAATAATACAATTTAAAAAAAAAATGGAAAATCACTGATGACCCTGTCCATAAAAAGGCAGAAACTAGTCTAGTCTGATTTAAAAATTAATAGTGTTTATAATTTTTAGAGAAAAACGTTTATTCTCCTTCTTAACCTCAACATTTCTAAAAGAAATACAGTTTTTTTGCACAAAAAAAAATAATTTTTTCAACATAATCTCCTTTTATCTCAATACACTTAGTCTACAGACAACACTTAGCTCAGAAAATTTCATATAGACGCAATCGAACAAATAAAAACAAAACAAATATTACATTATTCAAAAAAAACAGGGTCACTGACGAAGGTTCAATACCAGAAACTACGCAGTCTGATTTAGAAAAATTGAAAATTTGCAATGTAGTTATGATTTTTAGAAAATACACTCATTCTTCTCTACCACGCCTTTCACACTTAGTCCAACGTTTCTCCAATTTTTGTATCCCTTCCAAAAAATATGATTTTTCGAGGCCCATATGGGGTCGTTTTTTTTTAATCCTCGTTAAAATCGGTCCAATAAGTTGGCATAATATTCGCCGTTTATTGTTTTTCCATTTTAAAGGTAATCGATGTTTATTATCCCGCGTGCATCCCAAAAACTGTTGTCATTACCTTATTGACCACGATTACGTTTATGGTCAATTGAAAGCAAACGCGGCACCCATCTTGCAGCCAGCTTTCTTAAACCCAACTGATCATTTAAAATCGAAACATGAAATGTCTATGGCATCTACAGTCTCACGCACTTTTACTCTTCGATCGGCCAACACCATATCGTGGATTTTTTCAACATTTTCGGGTGTATTGACCTCAATTGGCCGTCCAGAACGTTCAGCGTCATTTGTACTTGTGTGACGAAAGTCAGTAAACCACTTTTTTAACATTAAAATCGATTGTGCAGAGTCCCCATAGTATTTATCAAGCTTTTCCTTAGTTTGATTGACGGTTTTGTTTAATGAGCACACGAAATTTACTTTTTTCCATTTTTAAAAAAATCCACGAGTGTGTATGTTTTGAACTGCTGTTACACGCAAAGTAAATGACGGAACTTGCTCAAAATTTGACAGTAGCCTATTAACAGGTGGTACTTGATGGGAGCAGTGTTGCATTTCATATAACTGCTTCCTTACTCCTTACGAACACGGCATAGGGAAGTAAGTTATAATTTACATATATTTTTAAAAAATTAAAAAAAAAGTTTTTTGAAATAAATCTATTGAACCGCGGTTGTTGAAAACAATGTATTTCAATGTATAAGCGCAATTTAACCCTTAAACCACTGGAAAATTTTGACTTTGCCTGTAGTTGGATTAAGACGGTCTTAGTGATTTAAGGGTTAAGTAGCTTTAAAATGAGGTATCAATCACTCTCGTAGCGTAAGCCGTTAAAAGGATTGGTTGGATTTCGGTCGAAACCATTAACATTTATTTGATAGGACGTTATTTTATTTGGAACTACCAATAATCGATTAATAAAGCAAAAATACTGGAAATTAAAAATAGGGAAAATTAACTAAACAACCAATCCATTTATCCAATTATTGGTATTTCAAATCAGCTTTTCAAATAAAATTCGGTTAGTAATTGTTTACGGAAGAAGCAACCATTTATTTTGTGATAATACAAGATAATTAGTACCATCTATCAAATTAAAAAAAAAATTGTGGATAATCAAAAATACGGTATTCGCAATCAAATGTGACACTAAATTAGAGGTTCAGTAATTATTATTAATTATTGGTATTGGTAAACGAATTTGAGACAATGTTTGCTTTCTTAACAAAATATTTAAATTCAAATTTAACACTCAACATTTATAAGTGTTTGTAGTGTAGTGGGAAGATAACTTCCGAGCTCAAATCTCGAAAAAGTCAAGCACAAAAAGTTTTTTTTGGAATTAAAATAAAATATTGAAATATTTAAATAGCAACAAAGGTAATGAATAAAAAAACTAAAAAAGTTTTTTAATTTAAATAAAACATTGTTGGGTGTACAAATACTTTTTAAAAATTTTAGAATATTTTTTAAAACGCGATATTTCAAGATCCGCTGGGGTTAGCTGTCCTACATTTGGACGAGGTTATAGTTATATGATGGGCATCTTCTATACCAAGTTTAGTTGTAATCAGAAGAGGCGAAGGAAATCGTGTGGTAAATTTAATAATAGGACAGGTTAACGTATAATCTTTAAAGAATTTGCATACTTTTCTCCATGGGTATATTTTTATACAAATTTTTTTTTAATAATATATGAGTGATTTCAGAAATTGGCGACATCTGTTGAAACAGACACTTATTCCTTAAGGTTTTTTGAAGCGAGAGAAACGATGGACAGGGTTAGGTAGACTATACTTATAAACTAGGACATGCGAAGTTTTACGTTGAAACGTCATCACCTAAAAATTAATGTTCATTTAAAAGTCAAAATATTATTTGAAGCTTAAAAGAGTTTCTTCATTCTTTTAATTTTTTTGCTTATAGATTTTAATTTTCAGATCCAAACAAATACAGAATGAAATTACTAGACTTTAAAGATACATTTACTAAAAAAATAATTTCTATATCGCTGCTTTTTGAAAAGTTTGATGGCGATACGATATTTATAAAACGGTGTAATTTTATAAAGTTTGAGCTATACCAAGATCATAAACTGATAAGGAATTGGCGTTTTTGAAAATGTATGTTTTTGCATCTGACATTCACAATTATACTTGAAATTGGCTAGCATCTTAGCAAAATTTTCTATTACCCGGTAATAAGTTTGGAAATAAGAAAGTAAGGTCGGTAACTGGTTACTTTTCTATTACGAACCTTATTATTTTGACAAGCGCATGTGCATTATGGTAACCCCTAACAAACAGACTAAGTTGATAAAGTGCAAAAACAAATAAATTGTTTTCATTTCTAGCGATTACAACGGCAGTTTTTTCCAAACAAATTTTGCTTTGTGACATCTAAAGCGCTGTATCAATTTCGTCAATACGTCCATTAAATAAAAGATTTTAATTATATTAATCCTAATTCGAAAAGACATCAAAACATTTTAAGGGCTGCAAATTTTATGGAGCAAACAAAATTTTCTTAATTTCAAAAAACATAAAGCTTGATTCACACGCTATCCACCCCTGTCCAACCATATCTACTATTTCCCAGTATGCTATGAAATGTCATTTGCAATAATTTGGCAATTTGTATCACCAATAGGGGGAAATAGTAGATATGGGTGGACAGGAGAGGATAGCGTGTGAATTTCCCCCTGTTGCTACCATTTTTAAAATATGTGATTTTAAGAGAACTACACACAGAGAAAAAATCAGCTATTTGCCAACTGAAACTCGGTTACTACGACTCATATTCGGTTATTACAAATTTCAGTAGGTTGGTACACCTAAACATTAGTTTTCACAACAAAGTTCGGTTAATTCAACTGAATTTTAATTACAAAACGCAAAATATTTAGAAATCTAATGCAAATATCGTTGTACCAACAGAATTAGTATGTTGTTACTATTAAAATGCTCTTTTCAATTCGGTTGGCACTTTATTTCTCTGTGTGTATTTAAGATAAACTGTTCCAAAGTAATCGGTGTAATTGCTCCAAAGTAGAAAGTATGTACTTTAAGAACCACTTCTGAAACTAGTTCTAGTTATAACCAGAGAAGATAAATGACTTTTTTTACCTTTATCCAATTTTTACTAATATTTGCCTTATTTGAAATCAAAAACAAGCTTTTTAAGATTTTTGTGCTTTAAATATGACATTTTTGTATTTGTGTCCCTATTTCCTATTTTCTATATTTTTTTACCATAAATGCAAATGATTTTGATTTTTTTTTTATTTTTACACAAACAACTGTCATGTAGTAACTATTAAACTTTTTTGAGTTCCATTAATGATTGCGCACCGATTGTAAAAAATATTGTTGCGAGATATAAGAAGGAAGAGGCATACAATTTTTAACAATTTGAATAAAAAAATGTAAAACAGAACATATCCCAACAAATAAAACGTTTCGTTTTCGTGCAGTTTACTGTACGGCATAAACGGAATCCGACTCCGTATACGTACCGTTTTCTGGATCCGTATACGGATCAGATAACGGAAGTTATCTAAAGGCTAAAGGATTCACTCAGCGAACTTATGCTTTAAAAATGTGTAGTTGTTTGGGTTGTAATACAGTAACTTTATTTTTAATGCAAATGTCAGTCATTTGTAGAACAATTTAATTTTTTAATAACCTTGTAGTTCATTTAAAAAAACAGACCACATCAAATGACTGTTTTATGATTTTACATTTATTTTTTACAGTAGCTTTTTGTTATTTAAAAAAATGTAATGTATGTCTATTTTTTACTAACATATGTGGTTCATGTTTACTACAATTGTTAATAATTTTATAAACAGTAAAAACAAATGACAAATGTTAGTTGAGTTTAATGAAATGTTAGTCATCCTTTCTTCAAGTGAAATTTCATTTGTGTTTGACTACAATTGCTGTCGTCGTCACCTACATAATATCATTAGTGTTGCTTTCGCCAGACTTGGGCGACGTCAATTACATTTCAAAATCGTTCACTTGTGAAATTTTTCTATATCATTAATAATTTCAGACCTACGCTCTCACTTGTAGGCTTAAACGCTTCCATGGGAAATTTTCTATTTTGTCAATACCAGAAATGGGACATAATTCCAATATATGTGTATTTAATTACAGGCCAATTACTTTTTTATGGGTGTAATTGAGTAATTGCCCTGTAATTAAATACCCAGATGTTGTTACTAATCCCCATGTTTGGTATTAAAGATTTTACAAATTTTCCAAGGAAGCGATTAAGCTCACAAGTGTGAGTGTAGGTCTGATATTATTAACGATATAGAAAAATTTCAACGGTGAACGATTTTGAAATGTAATTGACGTCGCCCAAGTCTGGCTTTCGCTCGATTTTAAAAGAATTTAGTCATATTTAATACTGTGTTTCTTTTTTATAAGCTTTTCTTGTTATTTTTACTCAAAACTAAGAAAACGAGGAAGTTTTGTGGAAAAACCTCGAATTTTTTTGCCAAAAATAATTCAAAATCATAAAATTACAATAAGTCTTGAAAAATGCATTCTGTGTGAATGGATTTAAATTTTGCCTTTAAATGTTTTCCATAGTCCCACTATAACTATTATATTATATTGTTTATACCTGGAATTATTTCAATTATTTTGAAAAAAAAAAAATCATTAAAATTAATTGATCTGTACTTCGAAACGAAAATATCATTAATATTATTCTCAATGAACCTCATCTTTTAACGGAGGATATTAACTAATTAATGAACATCTATATTCAATAAGTGCACTTATGTAACTAAATTATTTTGCCATTAATATTACAAATCAACATCAAAGTGCATTCAGTTAAGCTTATATAGAATTTAAAATAAACGCTTTTAAAAACCTTTACAGAATTCATAATTTAAAATACATTTATTTCAATTACATTTTTAGTAAACAAATTTGTTTTTTCATTTCCATTACAGGGTCTAGCATTACAATGTGAAGCTTATCCAGCTACCTCCACAGAAGCTACCACCCATATTGTCAGTTTTGTGAATCAACGTAAAACACAAAAAAATAGCCATCCAAAGCCAGGACAACATAATGAATTTGATGAATTTGATTTTGAAAATTTTCGATCCAATCTAACAGCTAAAGATAATCGAGAAATGCGTGGTGCTTTGCAACAACTTTTTGGTAGATTTGTAGAAAATTTCGAAACAAATTTCGAAACAAATTTAGATAATCTAGAAAAAGCTATACCACGTACTGGAAATTATAAAGAAAATGTTAAGGAAAATGAAATTCGATACAATCAGTCGAGTGATGATTTAATAGAAGCTCAAGCCAATACTCTGGAAAGTGGATTTGGTGAAAATGAACAACATGAGTCTTCAAAAAATGACACCATGTGGCAACGTTCGAAACAAAGTATACCCGTTTTAGAGTCCGTTAGACATTTGGTTAACAGTGTTCGCGATGGTCACCTTAATCACACTGAACATGTACAGCGACATCGTACTTTATTGAGTGAAATGCAACCAAACGGTGATCATAATACATCAATGGCTATAGAAACGGAAGAAGAACGTGAAATGATTAATGGCAGTCCAGACTTGCAATTTCTGGAAGTTCTAGGTAACATTGGCAGTAAAGTATGGGGTTTTCTATCGAATTTAAGACAAGTTTTTGCTGCCAGCAGTGCTAGTGCCAGTGCTGCTCTATCATCTTCAAGTACATCAAGTAGTTCATAATGGGACAGGTTGAACAAAAAAAAAAAAATTATTCATTTAATTATTTTTCTTATAAGATAAATGTTATAAGGAAAACAGATATATGTATAAACTGTGATTAATCATTATAAAAAATTAAATTAAAAATTTTTAACGATACTAAATTTAACAAATAAGTACGATTAAAATATATTGATTGGAATAACAATAAACGAAGTTTTTGTTAAATTTTTGTCTGGACATGCCAGACATTTTCGCTTAATCTCATTTCAAAAACGATCAAAAGTTTAACTATTAACGTGAATATAAATATTAAAACACTCCGTTTAACGATATGGAATGTAACGGGGAATGAGTGGAATTGGAACACTAAACATTGGAAGTGAAATTGGATGGAATGGAAAACAAAATTTCGAATATCGGAGTGTGCTAATTTGTATTATCATATACATTGGTAAAAAAAAAAAAATATAAGTCACATTCGGAAATACCTTATTTGTATTATCGGAGTGGGTCCAGTTTTGCTAAACCATCGACCTTTTGGTTCTATCTCGCTTGGTTTTCAAAATACTGGCCACCTTATTAAATGGTAATTTTGTTAAACTAAGCGAGTTGGCACAAAAGGGACAAAAAAATTGTTTCCATAGGAGTAATAACCCATTTTTTACCAAGCATTGATTCCGTGCGAATTTTTTGACAAAACTTGGTAGGAAGATAGATTGATATGCCAGTAAGATTTTACAGTCGATTTTATAGCCTAATCAAGCCCCCTGGCGGTGGTATAATTCATTAAAAGTGTACGCACTTAAAAGATTAATATTTTTTTAAAAAGCAAATTTTGTTGGCAAATTTTTATAAAAAAAAATTGCAAAAAAATTTTGATTATTGTTTTAGCAATACACTAAGTATATTATTGAGGTAAAACTACAGCAATTGTAGTCAAAAACAAATGAAAATTTCACTTGAAGAAAGAACGACTAACATTTCATTAAATTAAACTAACATTTGTCATTTGATTTTACTGTTCAAAATATTACTAACAATTGTAGTAAAAATGAACCAAATATGTTAGTAAAAAATAAACAAACAAATGTAACATCATAAAACTTTCATTTGATGTGGCTTGGTTTTTTAAATGAACTGCAAGGTTAGTAAAAAATTTAATTTGTTCTAGAAATGACTGACATTTTCATTAAAATAAAAAAAAACTGTATTACAACCCAAACAACTACAAATTTTTAAAGCAAAAGTTCCCTAAGAGTATTATTTTTTTTTTAAATTTTAGAATTTTTAGACTTTTCTTTCAAATTGTATTTGGCAACTCTAATTGCTCAAATTTATATTTTTCTCTACTGGTTGAGAGAAAATTGCTCATTTTTGATATTAAAAATAACAACGGATTAATTTTCAGCATACTTCCATTTTAACAATTACAGAAAACTTGAGTCGATCAGTGATTTTTTTTTTTAAGTATGCCAAGTGGCAACTCTATCTCTAACATACACTTGGTATCCAACTAAAACATGTGAATAATGCGCATCATAATGTGATAATTACTTATGAAAAAGAGATAACAATAGAATTGAAAAGAGGAAGCATTCTAGTTAAAAAATAAATTGTTCAATGGTATTAGTTAACTGCCTCTTCTGATAAAAAAAAAAATACATTGTGAATGCTGTGATAGACAAACCTGCACTTAGTCATATTCATAGCCTATTGTATGGATGTGGGTTTGAAACTCACTACGACACAAAGTAAAAAGTTTTTCATATAGAGCAATTTAACAATATAAAATATTTTGCTCAATTGACACATAAATTAACCACTGACGAGTCCTTGGATGGGATGAAACTGCTGCAGTCTCGCATATCCATTGTGACCGTTAAATGCTTCAATAAAATGTTTTCTTCTTATTCTTTCTGTAAAAATCTAACTAAATAAATCTTCAGTAATTAATTGTAATAAAATTAATTACGATTGTCATTATTTGACGGTAACAAACACTTTACCCCCGAAAATGTTTTCTTTTTCTAAATATTTTCTTATATGTCTTTATCCAAACCAGCATATCAATTGTATTGCACCAGTTTTACTATCAAAAACTAAAAAACTTCGATCTTGGGCCGATATTAGTCAATGTATTAAATTTCATCAAAATTTTTTTCAAAATTTGCGGACTGTATCGAGCTAGCTAACAAAACCAATTTATGGGGGCCCATTATATGGGTGACAGGTCAAACCATGGACCGACTCGTTCTTGGGACAATATAACTCAGTGTGCCAAATTTTATTTAAATATCATAATATGTGTTATCTGCAGCGTACGAACGAACATTTGATTCAATTTTGTCGGTGGGCCGTTATATGGGTACTACACTCAATTAAAACAAAACTTTAAAGCCGTGCTTGAACAAATATTTTCTTCTAATATTTAGTTACCAATTGTCCCTGCTCAACTCACATGTATTCTTACGATCTTGATTTAAGTCGTCACTGAAACAGCGACGAATGAACATGCGAAGCGGATGTATGATGATTTTTTTAATGTGTACTGAGAAAAATTTATAGCAATGTACGACGAATATTTTATGATTTTAAATGCCTTATTTGTTATAAACATTTTTTTTTTCTTTTCATTACGATATTAATAAATTAAATTAAAATTAAAAGAAAAGCTGTTTAATTTAAACAAATTTTTGTTGGAAAATTAAAAGAAAATTAAAAGAATGGAAAACTGTTAAGATTAGCAGATTTTTAAACTAAATATTAGTAATATAAGAATAGCAAAAATAAATCTGTTAGCTGTACAAAATTTTAGTTATATTCGATGTGAATATAAGTTAATTAAAAATACCAATTTACTCTGTAAAACTAGCAAAATACTTTACTAAATATTTGTAGACTCAAAATAGCAAACAAAAACTTTGATATTAACATAATGTTTGCTATATTTACTAAAAATTTAGTTATTCGCATTAAAAAAAAAACTTAAAATTTTCACATCTTTTAATGAATTTTTGGTCTACAAATATTCAGTAAATGTTTTTGCTGATTTCAGCTACTTTCAATTGACTAAAATTTAGCTCTAATGTAACTAAATATTTGTAAATTCAACAGATTTATTTTTGCTATTCTTATATTACTAATTTTAGCAGTATTTTTATGCAGGGTAATTTTTAACTAATTTTTAGTATCTTTTTTTGCTATTTTTAGCAAATGTTATAGAAGAAAACTCCATTAGGAACAGGCAGAAACTAGTCTAGTCTGATTTGAAAATTAATAGTGTTTATAATTTTAAGAGAAAAACGTTTTTTCCTTCTTCTTAGCCTCAACTTTTCTAAACCAAAAACCTTTTGTTTTATATAGAATGAAAAAAAAACACGCTAATGTTTATATGTAATTATTTTTCATTTCAAATATTGTTTTTTTATTTAATTTTCATTTCTTTAAAACAGTGAAGAACTTATTTGTTTTTTTCGTTATTACTTTACTTTTTACACAAAACATTAAAAATATCATACAGATTCTAATACTGCCCAACATTTCTTTCAGTGCAATTCTCATTTTCTCACCAACACAACTACATTTTTACTTTTGCACAGCAATGTTTGTCCAGGTTCACACACGGCAAATTTACTTGCGCAAATCTTGAGTTTATAGAAGAGGTAGGAAAAGAGAATGGAAGGGGGTACAGACTTGCCCATACTCCAATTCCGTTTTGTTTTGTCATCCGCAATTTTCAACACGAACTAAGTCCCGGTTCACACACGGCAATTTTACTTGCGCAATTTTTCTTCAATTCTTCTTAAAACTTGCTTTTGTGTTCACACAGGAAAAGTTTGTTTTATCAATTTTCGTTTTCTTTAGTTCGTGTTGAAAATTGCGGATGACAAAACAAAACGGAATTGGAGTACGGGCAAGTCTGTACCCCCTTCCATTCTCTTTTCCTCTCTCTTCTATAAACTCAAGAATTGCGCAAGTAAAATTGCCGTGTGTGAACCGGGACTAAAGAAAACGAAAATTGATGAAACAAACTTTTCCTGTGTGAACGCAAAAGCAAGTTCAAAGGAGAATTGAAGAAAAATTGCACAAGTAAAATTGCCGTGTGTAAACTGGGACTTTTAAATTCATAAGTCCCGGTTCACACACACGGCAATTTTACTAGCGCAAGTTTTCTTCAATTCTCCTTTGAACTTGCTTTTGTGTTCACACAGGAAAAGTTTGTTTCAGCAATTTTCGGTTTCTTTAGTTCGTGTTGAAAATTACGGATAACAAAACAAAACGGAGTTGGAGCACGGGCAAGTCTGTACCCCCTTCCATTCTCTTTTCGTCCCTCTTCTATAAACTCAAGACTTGCGCAAGTAAAATTGCCGTGTGTGAACCGGTACTAAGCAAGGTTTGTTTTGTTGCGTGTTTTAATGTGTGTGTTGTGTATTTTAAAGTGTGCGGTCATTTCTTTAATAACGCTATTCGTAGAAAAAGAAAATATACAAAAAAGGATTTTTTTTATTGCGTTAGTTGAAAAGAAAGAGTGAAAAGAAGCAGACGGAAATTTTCGCAGTATCACATAATATTAAATATATAAAATGATATGGTAAGTTCTAAATTAAAAAATAAATATTTATTAATGTGAATAATATTAAATATGGTTTTTTTCTTCTTCCAGTTCTTTAATATATTCATCAAATTCTACATGGCATCAAGAAAGAAAACACCAAACAAACAAAAATGCAAACATCCTTTACATACACATGATAAGAATGATCGAGAAACAAAAAATAGAATGTAAATAATAAAATTTTTATGCAGCGTTTCCATACGTGTGTTTTTATGCGATAATAAAATTATGAGATAAATGTTTGTATAAATTTGCATTAAATTAATAATTGGTGAAAGCGATAATTTCAGCAGAAAATTTAGCAGATTTTACTTGTTTGTAATAAACTAACATTTATCAGAAAACATGTGCTGATTTCAATTGATTTATTTTCATTTTCATTTAACAAAACTTCTTCTAAATTATTGTATTTCAATTAACTTTGTGACTTAAAATGTAGGTCACCTAAACTTAGCAGTACATGATTCTCAACTTCATTGAAAATTCTGCTGGCGCAAATGAATGTACTATTTTCTGTTGTGGTAGCTGATTTTTCAACTATTTATATGCGCTTGTTTTTATAAGTGTAGGTCTAAACATGGGCTAGTTCTAACAAATTTTAAAATGGGCCAAAATTTATAGAAATATCTTCATATTTGCGACCTGCTGCTTGGAAACAAACACAAAATAATTTGTTTGGTTGGACTGTTAGGGCCAAACACGGACAATCAAAGGGCGTTGTACTTGGGTGGATATAGATCGGTATGCCGAACTTCATCGAAATATCTAAATATTTACGACCTGATGTGTGGGAAAAAGCACAAAGGCCATGAATTTGGTGAGACCTTTATACGGACAATACGTACAAACATGGATCGATTCTAACCAAAATCAAAGAACGTTGTCTTTAGATTGTTTCGGTATGCAGAATTTTATCGAAATATCTTAACCCTTAAACCACTAAAAATCCAATTACATCCTGCGGATAAGCATAAAGATCTATTTTTTGGCAGTCACCGTGATAAGGGAATTGGGTCTAAACATGGACAGATTTTATCCAAAATCGACAGGTTTTGGCAAAACACCTATATAAGCTCTTTATTCTATTTCAACGGTCCTTTATTCTTTTACACTCATTTTGAAAAAACACGTGTTTTGGTATGTAGTCTGAATGTCGTATAAGTTTAAGAAAAAAAATATGTTATATTATATATAAATAATATTGAAACAAGAGTAAATTTACGGGCATAGGTCGGATTAGTTTCAATTTTTTTCGAAACAAAATACATATCATTGGAAAGCTAACTGAAACGCATTTCAATTGATAAGACTTCCAGTACCATTAACCAATAAAGCGTCAAATTATAAAAGTCTGCTTTTTTAACCGAACTTCTTAGGAAACACTTCCATTTTTTCGACATTTGTATTATTTGAGTACAGCTAAGACTTTAAGCTTTAATTTAAGATATTATATTCCACTTGAACCCTTCTAACACCGCAGATATTAACAGTTATATTCGATATTTAATTTTCTTTATTTTTGCACTTTTGTTGTTATATCTAATATATAAACAAAATAACTGTGTTGAATTGCAAATTTTGAAAACAAATAAATTAATTTACCCATTGCAAACCATTATTGTGAGTGCGCCAAAAATTAGCCATATATGAAACGAAATAAAGTTAAAAATCGCGCGATTTTTTTTATTGTTTTCTTTCCAGATATGGTAAAAAAAAGGTATCATAAAAAAGCCCTTAAAATCCCTTTCCAACGATACCACATTTGCATATGATCCTTTGCTTCAAATACATTAAAAATCTAAAAACGAGAAAAAGGTTCATTTTTGAACCTGGGTTTGACCCAATGAAATCTCGAGATGGCCGTTAAGTCGAGGCAGGTCGATCTTGGATTTTTTCCTTTTTTCACCACAATTGGAGTGTTTATTTTCGAGTACTTTCCTTGTAAGATATTTTTTTAATACAAAAATCAAAATAAATACAGGATTCAAAGTTTTCTGTTTAACTTTTTTGCAGTAGTGCTGAAACTAGTTTAAGATTTTTCTTAAGTATGTACTAGTTCCCAAAACACCCCAAAGGTGTGACTGAAATGCTCAACAACATTCTCTTGCATGAGTTCTAGAACTAGTTGTACCATCACTAGTTATAAGAATGTTATTAAAGAACTTGATCTAACTCCCCTAGAAGTAGTTCTCAAACTAGCAATTTTAGAAGGGTTTCCCAAAATGTTTCTGTGTAGTTATTTTTGGTCTCTGCTTAAAAACAATGTCTAGTGCCGTGTATGGAACTTATGATATGGTTGTTATTAAAGAAAAACGCCTTACCTTCTTGCCCATTGACCAGCACGTACATAACCACTTCCATGTACGATGACAATCAATTTTTTAGGTTTATTTAACTGTTCCGGATGTGTAAAGAAAAATGTGGATTGCTCAATTGGAGCTTGTTCTGGAATGTAAGTTCTGGCTAAACCATTCTGTTCTAATAAATCATAAACAATTTCCGGAATTTGCCAGAAATTTTTCATAGTGGGCCTGATTTTTGGCATGGTCTTTGGTAGCTTCAAATGGCTCATCGCCAAATTCACCGGTGATCTTATGAATTTGACGTAATTGACCAGCTAAAAAAAATAATAAAGATTATTAAAATGAAAAATCCGCTTGTGTTGACTTCTTACCGGCATTAAAGGCATAACCAAATTCCTTTAGTTTTTCTAAAGCTTGAACACTTTTTGATGTTGGACTTCGTGTAGAACTCATCTCTTGATTTGTTATTTGAAATCGATAACGTTTAAGGTGGGATTCTTTCGATGTTGAACATAAAATTAAGGAATTATATGTGTTTAATTTACGTGAATCTTTTTATATTTTATTTACCCGTTTTGTTGTAAATCTTCCTACTGCCGACCAAAAACTTTTTATATGTTTAGACATTTATGTTTGCTTGTTGCTTTTTATTGCGGTTCTTAAAGAAAGATGAAAATCAAGGTAGTTTTACGGCCATTTTCACAATGTACAATTATTTCATTTTTATCGGAAAATTAACTAATTGTCGGTTTGCTTAACAGGGACCATTTAACCAATGGTTACCGATTTACGTTTCACCATCATTCGGTTACTTAACAAAAACATGCAGTAGAAAGTATGGCAATACTGCATGTATTTGTTTACGAAAAATAGTGTAATGATAGACTAAAAATTTTCTAAGCAGGCGGCATCAAAGAAAAAAAGAAAAATCCATACAACAAGTACTTCGTGCAGCATTTGGAAAAAATTAAAAAACTAGGAAATATTAAGGTAAGTGTAAAATGTATACATACATTGCACAAGAAACAAACTAAACAACAATTACTATCGTTTTTCATCGAAAAGTATTTAAGAAAATGTCTAGATTTGTTGTTTGGTTTATATTTTTTTTGTGAAATGCAATATCCACGGGCATCTGGACAATAATTTATATCTTTCTTATCAACAGAACATCAATGTAAGCATGGAGGAATACGATTTTGAATGCGTATCGCCCATCGATAATGCCAGCATGGATGTTTCTAAAACAAAGCGAGCAAGGTAAGAAATTGTTACTAATATATAGAATACAAGCCGTTTTTATTTACGTATATTTAGAGCTTCCAACTTCACGTCTCAGGAAGAAGACATGTTAACCTCGTTGGCAGAGAAATATTCCAATATTTTAGAAAACAAAAAAACCAACGCAGTGACTTGGCAACAAAAAAGAGACGTTTGGGAAAAAATCGCCGAAGAATTTGGATCTCAAAGCCACTCAATAAGAACACCCAAACATCTCAGAGAAAAATATGAGAACATGAAAAGAAAGGCAAAAACAGCTATATCGGTCCACAGAAATCAGTTGTACAAGACCGGTGGAGGCCCGTACTGTAGTAAGGTAACTAATAATGAGGAAAGGATTGCCTCATTGTTAGGAAAATCTGCTACAGGTCTGCTAAATGATTTTGATTCCGATATGTGTAAGATTTTGTGTCATTAAAATACATACTTATACTAATCATTATTTTTTCAGACAAACAGAAAAATGAAAGTGCAATCGAAATTGATATTTTAGAGGACGAGTGTGAGGTTGACCTTAATTTCAAATCAGTAGAAACAGAAATTGATGATAAGGTATGTAAATCGTTTATTTATTTAACTATCTATCTATTTCAATATTCATCTAACTGTCAATATATTTATTTATCTTACCATTTCTATTATATATCTGAATATTTATCCGACTATATTTTACCTATTTAAATATTTATCTTACTATATACTTTTTATCTTAAAATATTAATATTAATTTTACCTATCTGTATATTTATTTAACAACATCTTAATCTATCTATATATTTAAAGCTCTATCTTGTTATATTTCTTTTGTTTTAGTCCAACTCATGGAGTAAATGGAACCCCTCAAAATTAAAGAAGCAGAAATCTGAAAAGCTTAACTTTAAGAAGTGTGCTTTTCCCGATAAAAGTGATCAGCTGCTGGACAAGCAAACGTCATTTTTCGAAAATGAGGACAGAAGAGCTGAAGAGAGACATAATTTCCAAATTAATGAACTTCGTTTAAAAGAAGAATTATTAAAGTTAGAAATAGAATTAAAAAAATTAGAAATTAAAAAATGTGAGCAAAAAGATAATTATTGATATGACCTATTGTTTTGTATTATTTATAATTTTCTTCTAGAATAGCTATGTTACTGTACTAGAAGAAAATTATAAATAATAGGAAGTAATAGGATATATCAATAATTAAAGTTTTGTTCACATTTTTTAATTGTGTAAAATTTTAATTATTTCTTAATTTGTCTATGAATTATTTTTGAGTTTATTTTTATGTTTTTTCTTGTTTGTTAATTATTCTTTATTATAAGTATTTTTGTGTTTTTTTAACCTTTTTTAGACTTAAAAAGACTGAATATTTTTATGAATTATTTTTCTGTGGTATTGTTTTAGTTCTTTGATTGCCTTTTAAGGCTGTGAATATATTATAAGAAATTTAATAAAAATATTGATATTTAATACAAAAACTTAAACATTTCTTTATTTAATGATCTTCAAAACAAACATATATTTTATAATATTGAAAAATAATTTTCAATAAGGCTGTTTCGTGTACTAGAAAATCGATCTGCTGTAATTTCCTCTTCATCACTTGATACGGAATAGTTATCAAAGTCATTAACATCTTTTAGAAGCCGGCATAAGTTGTGCAAAATAGCACACGATACTATTATTGCCATAGTAGAGTCAAGGGATACCCTTATTCCCAAAGATAATACTGGAAAACGACGCTTCAAAACACCAAAACACCTTTCTATTACATTTCGTGTTCTAATTTGTGACTCGTTGTATAATTTTTCTCCCTCAGACTGTGGGTTGCCTAATGGTGTCATCAAATATGGCTTAACACCATAGCCGCCATCGCCTAAAAGTAAATAGGATCCAAACTCTCCACTTTCAAATCTAGCTTTAATCCGACTGTTATTAAAAATATAACTGTCGTGGGCCGATCCAGGCCATCTGACTACTATATCCATTATTTCTAGGTTAGAGTTGCAAATAGCCTATAAATAATATACATATATATGTATGTATAATAAATATCATAAAATGCAATAAATTAAATAAACTTACCTGAATGTTCAATGAAAAATAACCTTTACGACATCTAAAAATTTCTGCATCAATTCCTCCAGGAGATTGTAGCTTAACGTGGGTACAATCTATAGCTCCTATTACTTTTGGAAACTTTGCAATGTCATAAAAATATGATGCTGTCTTCCTCATATTCTGCTGAGAATCTGGCATTGTTATAAATTTCATTGAAAGTTTTGCAATTGCTTTGGACACTTTTTTTACAACGCGACTAGCTGTTGCAATAGATACTCCACAATAATCGCTTACTACGATCAGAAAGCTGCCTGTAGCGTAAAACCTTAAGGTCAACAACAGCCTTTCGATAGGTGATAGTGCACGATTTCTATATAGAAAATTGAGCAAATATTTTTTATTTTTTGATAATAGAAATTTTTGAGACACCTTACCTAGTTGTTGCACATTTAATGTTGCTGGCTATAAGATTAACTACGTAGTTTGCTGTGGACTTTGATATTCTATATCTTTGTCTAAATTCTTCATCAGCTAAAGAGAAGTGATCACGCCGTGCAAAAATTCTTTTTCTGTTCCTTACATTTTTGAAATAAAAAATATTACAGAAATGTAAATGTTGTTTTTTTTCCATTTTCTTTTATTATTTTTCTGACAATTAAGATGCTAACCGGCAAAGTTGGTTTGGTTATATTAACCAGCATCTTTTTTGTTAAATAATGTCAGTTAAGAGTTAATCGTACATTGTGAAATTAAAATTTACCTAACTTGGGATTAAAGTTCACGTTTACTTTTAATCATACATTGTGAAAATGGCCGTTAGTAGCTTAGTAGTTTATCTTCCTCTTACCTGATTTTGACATTTCTTACATGGTTTTGACATCTTACTGTACTGTACCCAACAACAAAATGCCTGTTGTTTTTGTATTGTTTGTAGTTGTTTGTTGTAGTTGTTGTTCTAGTAAGATTACCTATATAAATATATCTTGATGAAAATGGTAAAGAAACAAGATAAATTTATCTTGTAAAGAAACATTAAAAGCCGTTATTGTTATTGAACTAGTAGAATAAAAAATTTCTGGCAGCATTGTCAAATTGGTGTCAAATTGTTTTCCAGAGTTGCATTTGTGAAGTTCTCCAGAATTTAAAATTTTCTTTCAAGCATAAACCCAAAAAAAATCAATAAAATAAGCAACATTTTTACTAGGAGAATCCTTGCAGAAAATTTTGGTAATATGAGCAAAAATATTCGAACAGATCTAGTTTAATAAATAAACCAATAAAACCGAAATTTGGGGCTAAAATATGTTAGTTTAAAAATAAAATGTTTGTGTCTGCGGCCCATATTTTCCGAGTTATAGGGGTCTAAAGTTTGGGTGTTTCATATATTTTTAACTTTGGTATGCGTTGTCGGAGCGAAACAATATGGGTGTCATTAGAAAACTTTTTTAAATGCCTTGAATTTAATACAAAATTAAAAAAAAAAAAGTTAACCCATTGCCGTCCAACTCATGATTTTCTGTTATTGAACTGGCACGTTTTTTTCAAAAATGCATTTATTTCAATATTTTGCATATAGAAGGTACTTATAAATTGACGCTCAATTGAAGCCAAGACTTCAAGCATTAATTTAAGGTATCATAGTATTCATTAGTTTACAAAATGCCGTGTTTAATAAGATTTACATATTTTTTTTTATCAAAACTAAAGTAATTCTGCAAATTTGCATTACTCTAAAAAATAGTTGGTTTAAATAGAATTCATATACAAGTCATCCTTAATATATAAGGCTTAGGGGGTTTCTCTTCCAGTATGTCCAAAGCCCGGTTTCGCTGTGTAAAAGTCATCTATAAATAAGTTAGTTGCTTTGCTGAGCAAATATTTAAAATAAATGGATTTAAAAAAGTCCCAGTTTAAAAAAGAGCCTATAAAAGAGCTTCGTGCCGTCAACGCATGCCAAAGTTAAAAATACAGCAGACACAAACACTTTTTTTCTAAACTAACCTATTTTAGCCCCAAATTTCGGTTTTATTGTTTTATTTATTGAACTAAATTTGTTCCAGAATTTCTGCTAAAGGTACGTTCACATTAATCAAATATTTGAACAAAATATTTGTTTACATATTTGCTTCCAATTGTGTCAAATAAAAAATTATTTAATTTATGTTCAAACTATGATCAAATATTTGATAGTTTTTGTTTGTTCAAACAGCTCTCAAATAGTGTCAATAAAATAAACAAAAAAATATTTGTCGAGCGTTCAGATTGAAACAAATATTTGTATTAAATATTTATTTAATCAAAGTGTTAAAAACATAGATTTATTGAATCGAAAAATGTTATAAGGTATAAGCAAAAATGTTGTTCGTTTTGGTTTATCTCGCTTAGTTTTGGAGATACTGAACATTTTAATATCGCCATTTTGTAAAATGGCTTGTATCTCGAAAACTAAGCATGATATGGACAAAATTTTTGCAAACCTTAATAAAACACACCTTACCGACAACACAAATGTGTACAGTGTTCCGATTCCAATCATTCCCCATATCGTTCCGTTTTGGACCAATGTTCCATTCTGTTATCGGAATGATTAAATTTTTATTTTCACGTACGACAACACAATTGTGTACAGTGCTCCGATTCCAATCGTTCCCCGTTTCATTCCATATCGTTAATGGGTTAATATTTTCAATACAAAAATCGAGGCCTATAAAAGAACTTCCTAATGACACCCATTTTGTTTCGCTCCGACAACGCATGCCAAAGTTAAAAATATAGCCCTTAAATAAAATATCCAAACTTTAGACCCCTATAACTCGGAAAATATGGGCCGCAGACTCAAAGATTTTTTTCTAAACTAACCTATTTTATATTTATTTTTTTTTTTTTTTTTTTTTTTTTTTTGTAAAAAACGATAAAATTTGATTACCGCAAAGTCTATAGATTTAAATTAAGAAAAACAAAATAATGTTTTATGTTAAGCCACCTTATTTGACTTTGCTAATTATTTATTCAATATTTCAATTTAAAAAATAATGAAAATTATTTCGGATGCATTTCGACTTTTGTCATCCTCAGCGAGTACATTTAAACTAAAAACTCAAAACAATATTCGTATAAATTTGTTAAAAATAGTTTGACAAACAAAAAGACAAAAAATAAAAATAATATATAAATTAAAGTTTTTACGATTTATTTTGAAATACAACAATAAAATCGAAAATTTTATTGTACGTTTAAAAGACAAAACCGATAATTTGAAAAAATCTGGAATTTATGAAATAACTTGTGTATGTGGAGAAAAATACATTGGCCAAACAAAAAGAAATGTCGAAATACGCTATAAGGAACATTTGACAAATATACAAAAACGACAAACAACAAAATCAGCGGTCGCTCTACACGCACTTGAGAATGACCACACACAATGGAATATCGATAACGTTAAACTGAAACAACAAGTAAATAAACCTAAAAAACTAGATGCCTACGAGAGCATTTCCATATATTTGAATAGAAGCATTTCAATGAACACTATGGAAGCACCGATACGCTCACCTCTATTCAAAACAATCGAACTATTTCAAAATAAATCGTAAAAACTTTAATTTATATATTATTTTCATTTTTTGTCTTTTTGTTTGTCAAACTATTTTTAACAAATTTATACGAATATTGTTTTGAGTTTTTAGTTTAAATGTACTCGCTGAGGATGACAAAAGTCGAAATGCATCCGAAATAATTTTCATTATTTTTTAAATTGAAATATTGAATAAATAATTAGCAAAGTCAAATAAGGTGGCTTAACATAAAACATTATTTTGTTTTTCTTAATTTTAACCTATTTTAGCCCCAAATTTCGGTTTTATTTGTTAAACTAGATTTGTTCGAAAATTGTTGCTCATATTCCCAATTTTTCTGCAAGTATTCTCCCAGTAAAAATATCGCTTACTTTATTGACTTTTTTTGAGTTTATGCTTGAAAGAAAATATTAAATTCTGGATAACTTGACAAATGCAACTCTGGAAGACAAATTGATATCGTTTGACAATGCTGCCAGAAATTATTTTTTCTACTAGTTCAATAACAATAACAGCTGTTAATGTTATTTTACCATTTCCATCTTTCTTTAAGAACCGCAATATAAAGCAAAGACAAATGTCAAAACATATAAAAAGTTTTTGGTCGGCAGTAGGAAGATTTACAACAAAACGGGTAAATAAAATAAAAAAAAACTCATGTAAATTAAACAAATATAATTCCTTAATTTTATGTTCAACATCTAAAGAATATCACCTTAAACGCCATAGATTTAATGTCGAATAACAATCAAGAGATGAGTTCTACACCAAGTCCAACATCAAAAAGTGGTGAAGCTTTAGAAAAACTAAAGGAATTTGGTTATGCCTTTAATGCCGGTAAGAATTCTACACAAACGGATTTTTCATTTTAAGATTTAATAATCTTAATTTTTTTTTCTTCAGCTGGTCAATTACGTAAAATTGATAAGACCACCGGTGAAGTTGGCGATGAGCCATTTGAATTTGAAGTTACCAAAGACCATGTCAAAAATCAGGCCCACTATGAAAAATTGGCAGATGTATGTTGCCTTCATTTGGTTTAACAAAATGCGCATGTAATATTGATTTTTTCTTCTCATTTCTAGCAAATTCCGGAAATTGTTTATGATTTATTAGAACAGAATGGTTTAGCCAGGACTTACATTCCAGAACAAGCTCCTATTGAGCAATCCACATTTTTCTTTACACATCCGGAACAGTTAAATAAACCTAAAAAATTGATTGTCATCATACATGGAAGTGGTTATGTACGTGCTGGTCAATGGGCAAGAAGGTAAGGCGTTTTTCTTTAATAACAACCATATCATAAGTTCCATACACGGCACTAGACATTGGGTTTAAGCAGAGACCACCAATAACTACACAGGAACATTTTGGAAAACTCTTTTTTAAAATTGCTAGTTCAAGAACTACTTCTAGGGGAGTTAGATTAAGTTCTTTAATAGCATTCTTATAACTAGTGATGGTACAACTAGTTCTAGAACTCATACAAGAGAATGTTATTAAGCATTTTAACCACACCTTTGGGTTGTTTTCAGAACTAGTGCTTAAGAAAAATCTTAAACTAGAATAAGATAAGAAAGGATAAGTAACCTTTATAAATTAAAATTTTCATTGCAAAAAGATCTAACATCCGGATTTCATTCTACTATCCGGATTTCATTCTACTATCAAAGCAAATTCAATTGCTTAACATCATAATAAAGGAACAAGAACATTTTTAGTAATCGTTTAAAGAATATAAGACCAGGACCTAGAGCGTATAAGGAAATTTACAATGTTTTAGGAAACTAAGAAAAATACCTTTTCGAGAATTTTAGTAAACGAAATTGAAATTACAGATAACAATCGAAAGTTGTCACATCTTCAGAGTTAGTTTTCATCAATTTATTCTGGTTCATTGCCAAATAGGGATGTTTCAGATGTAGAGAACCCAATAGAATTACATATGTCTCAGATTCCAAATTTTATGTATACTTTCGATGATCATTTTCCTTCCTCAAATGTTCAAAATAATACCAAATTGACCGATGTCAGTCAACTTGAGGTAGTTTCAGAAAATTTAACTTCTAACTTTATCATAGGAAAACTTCCAATAAAAGCTTTTGAGTTTTTAGCAATTATTTTCAATAATTGTATAAACAATGGTTACTTCCCACAGGCTTGTAAAATGGCTAAAATTTGTCAAATACCGAAAAAACCGGATAATTGTGAATTGGAGAATGTTAGACCAATATCTTTTTTTTTTTATCAAATTTAGGAAAGCTTTTTTAGAATTTAATTCGAATAAAGATGAATGAAAATTTAGAACCTATATATATTCAACATCATCAGTTTGGTTTTAAAAAATCTCATTCTACTAATCACGCTTTACTGAAATTTCAAAATTATTATTTATAAGATGTTTAATATTGGCTTTGAACCCTTCATAGTAAAATTGGTTAAACGTTTTTTTTTTGCAAACAGAAAATTTTGCTTTCAACTACCGAACGAATATTCTGATCTAGGTGATATAACATGCGGAGTACCCCAGGGTTCAATATTGGCTCCACATTTATACAATGTTTTTATTCATGATTTCCCGCATGAATTTGGCGAGTCCACGGGAATTCTTTATGTGGATGATTCTTTGATTTACGCGCATGGAATTTCTCCTATTGATACGTTAAGTTCTGTATCGAGACATTTAAATGTGGTTAATAGTTACAATAAACATTGGGGTATAAGGATAAATGTTTCTAAAAGCAAAGCTATTTGTTTAAGGAATGCTTCCGGTAAATGCAAAGGCTTTGTTGCACCTGAAAGTAAACGTCTTAAATTGTACCTTGACGGACATGAGATTTAATTTGTGGATGACCTTAAATATTTAGGTGTTTATTTTAATAAACTTTATAAATTTAATCGTCATGTTAGAATTTTTCTTGATAAAGCTCGTTGCATTAAATATTCTTTTGGTAGATTGCTAAATAGTAAATATTTGCTGGAAAGGACAAAGTTATTAATATACAAAATAAGCATAAGACCAATTCTTCTTTCTTTACATTTCACCAACGGAAATGAGGGAATTTGAAATTTTCGAACGTAAAGTTCTAAGAATTTGCGTTAATAAACACTTTCAGGAGGTTAATAAAATTTTTTCAAATAAATTTATTTATGATGTGGCTTCATATGCTTTTGGTTTAATGAAAAGGTTTCCTGACTCACTACATCATATGGATAATATTCTGATTCAGAATATTTTGAACGAGCAGGTAAGTTTTAATTGGTTAAATACCAACTACTACTCACCTTTGGGCTATGGTACATTGTTTATTTTTACAATAATAAGCGAAATAACTAGTTTTTTAGCTCTCATGGAGAGTTGAAAATTTCGAGATAGCATTTATTGAAGACAGGTGCTCAATATGTTATTGTATAAATAAAATCAAAATTTTTAAAAAATAATTATGCTTCCTGTACTATATAAAGGCAATACTAAATAGTGATAAAAAAAACAACAATATTCTGAAACAAGTCACCTGGGTGGGTTTCGGGAGACGACATAGAAAAATTGAAAAACTAAAAAAAAAATTAAAAAGCAATGAAAATGAAAATTATTCAAGTTCGAGGCCATACTCTATATTTCTTTATTAGGATAACAAATAATCTATAGAGTTTTTGTTTTCAAATTTATTATTTGACCACTTTCAGGAATGTGTTGAAAGATCTATTTCTATTATATCAAACTCGTATACCAGGCAAAGTACGGTCTTGTTAACTCCCCCTTTACATCTTGTTTTTAAACAAAACATGTGTGAAATAAAAAGGAGAAAAAAACAAAAAGCGTGTATTATAGTATATCTACCAAAGGTAGAGGCTGCACATAACAAACAAGTTTTCAATTTATTTTTGATCAATGGTGATAATCTTTAACTTCGAGCTCATATATTAGTTCTCATTTAGTGAGAAAACTAGTTTATACAAATGTTTGATGTTTTGCATGGGATTATCACTTCTTTCAAAACGTGTTCTGATGATGGGAACCTAGAAAACTCCCGAAATATATCTATTAACACATTCCTGAAATTAGTCAATTAATAAATTTGAAAACAAAAACTCTATAGATTATTTGTTAGGACAATATCCTAATAAAGAAATATAGAGTATGGCCTCGAACTTGAATAATTTTATGTTAGAAAGTGTTTTGCAGCCGTCAGATAATGACAATCGTAATTAATTTTTTTTTTTTTTTTTTTTTTATATTAATTACTGTAGAATATTTCTTTAGTTAGTCTCTTTACAGGAAGAAGAAGAAGAAAACATTTTTATTGAAAAATTTTACGGACACAAGGGATACACCAGACTGCCGCAGTTTCGTCCCCCTCCTGGGACTCGTCAGTGGTTAATTTATGTGTCAATTGAACAAAGTATTTTATATTGTTAATTTTGCTCTATATGAAAAACTTTTTATTTTTTGGTGTCGTACTGTGATTTGAACTCACGGTCTTAGCAACAAGCTATGCATCGTAATCTCGCCTCTTAACGAGTTGAGCCACGGTCGACACAGCGTTGACTGCGACTAAATTGGAGTTTGGTCACACTACATACACACAAGTATTGTTTCGATCAGAAGAGACAGAATTAGCTAATACCAATGCACAATTCATTTCTCAACTAGAATGCTTTTTCTTTTTAATCCTATCTCTTTTTCACAAGTAATTATCACGTTTTATGATGCGCTTTATTCACATGCAATAGTTGGATACCAAGTGTGGGTTAGAGATTGAGTCGCCGTTAAGCAAGTTTATTCAAATTTTATGTTAGAAAGTGTTTTGCAACCGTCAGATAATGACAATCGTAATTAATAATTAATAATTTTAATTGCACAATTAAAGGTCGAAAAAACATAATTTTTATTTTCAATAAAAATTATATCAAACTTGTAAAATTAGAAAGAATAATCGAATTATTAATAATTTAACAGTTTCTGATAAAAATAAAAAATTCTTTGAAACTGATACTATTTTGCAATAACTTTCGCAATTTTTATATTTTAGAAAAGCGGGTAATATGTTTGGATTAACAACACTTTTACTCGCCATAGATCAATATTTCTAATTGTTAGCTTTACGCAAAGTTAAAAAATTTACAAAACTCATTCAAAACATGCTCACTTATTTTTTTGTTCTTTTTATTTATTTGTTCGGGAATTTCAGCTTTTGGGTTCCATGTGGTATTACACAATCTGCCAACACTTGAGAGATAAATTCAACATGTACCTTATTGGCGTGACATCACCTACCATACATGGTAGTCGAAAATTTAAACCAATTTTTTTCAGTTTACATATATGCAGCTACAGTTGTGTGAAAAATAATAGAGCCACCCCCAAACCTCAATTTCAATACTTAAAATTTTATACAGATAATAATTTTCTTTAAACTTTTTTGTTGTTTTTTCTAAGGTATTATTGTAACATAAAAAAACATAAATTTAATATTTGAATTCATTGCTCTAAAAATTAAAATAACAAAAATTCGGTATATACAATTATTTTCTCTGTGAAAAAAATAGAGCCATCTAAACAAACCTCCTAAAATTATTAAAAAGAAAATATAAATAATATTTTTAATAAAATAATTGATTACATAACTGCTTATACTACATCAGTACTTAGTAGAACTGCCCTTATTTTTTATTACTGCGAAGCAGCGCTTCGGCATAGAGTCAACTAACTTCTGACAAGTCGTGACTTTAATATTCTTCCATGCAGTCTCAACCATTGTCCATAGGTCATCTTTATTTGATAGATTCTTTCCTCTAAGATATCTTTTAACCTCGCCCCACAAGTTTTCAATGGGATTTAGGTCTGGTGACTGTGAAGGCCATCCCAAAACCTTCACATGGTTGTCCCTAAACCATGCCTTTGCCAACTTCGATGAATGTTTTGGATAATTCTCCTGTTGGAATATCCATTCAAGCGGCATTTCCCACTCAGCATAAGGCATCATGACTTCTCTTAAAATATTTGTATAAAATTTTGCATCCATTATAACCTGTATGCGATATAAGGGTCCGACTCCATAATATGAAAAGCATCCCCATACCTTAATATTACCCCCTCCATGTTTAACGGTTTTAATGGTATATTTAGGACAAAATTCTTTATTTTTGGGTCTCCGAACTTGAAGAGAACTTCGATCCGAGTTAAATAAACTTACTTTGGTCTCATCCGTCCACAAAATATTACGCCATTAAGATACTGGCCAATTTATGTAAAGTATGGAGTCATGTTATTATGGAGTCGGACCCTTATATCGCATACTGGAAATAATGGATGCAAAATTTTATACAAATATTTTAAGAGAAGTCATGATGCCTTATGTCAAAGTTTGTCAATGTTCTTGAAGAAAGATGTTTGCTCGTTGTTAACATCAAAACATTTTGCAAATTTGATTGGCGATTGCTATATGCAGAAATTTTGGTCCCAGGGGCCAAGAGATTACAGAATTCTTTGAATTTGTGTTGTGAATTGAGTTTAGCTGGTTTTGTGTAATCAAAATTGGATTGTGGGTTCAGTGCCATACAAACTTAAAACCTCATTTAATCAGTTATATGGGTATCCCACTTTTCTATCGTCCGGGCTAGGAGGTTTTTTGAATTGAACGCACTTACATAAAATTAACGTTTAATTTTTCTTTTGTTTATAACAGTTACGCAATTCACTTTCATAATAACATTTTTTATGAGTTTTTTTATGAAATTCTTTTTAAGAAATTACCATTTACAATTTCATATTAAAATTCCTACTAGTTCCAATATCGAACCCGAGTTTTGTTGTACTTTTGCATATTTTATTTATTTTTAACTTTTTTAATTGTATATTTCTTAAAACATTTCTTAAAAAAATTGCTCCAACTAGCGCGCTTGCAAACTAAATTAAAAAAATAAAAAGCCTGTTATTCTTCATAAATTCTATACAAAGTTTTTTAGAAAAATGAAAATTTAATTCAAGTTCAAGGCCATACTCTATATTTCTTTATTAGGATATTGTCCTAACAAATAATCTATAGAGTTTTTTGTTTCCAATTTATTAATTAACCACTTTCAAGAATTTGTTGATGGTTCCATTTCCGGGATTTTCTAGGTCCCCATCATCAGAACAAGTTTAGAAAGCAGTGGCAACCTCATTCACAAACTCAAACATTTATATAACCCATTTGTTAAAACAAATGAGAATTAAGTTGAGCCTGAAAATAAAATTTCCACTAATAATTAAAAAATTGAAAATATTTGATTTTGTATACACTCTGTCTTTGACAATTGTTCAATTTATATATTGATTGAATATACCCAGCAAAAAATAGGCATTATTAAATTACGAAGCGCTTCCAAAGCAAATCCAGAAGGCACGATTTTTGTTCGTGATGTTCCACTTGGTATGTCTCTTTTAAGCAGGTAAAAACCGCCTCTTTCATGTGCTCGAAGAAGCAATAACTTCATGCCTTCTTATGCAATAACAAGAGCTTTTTTTGTATGTTGACAACATTAATGCTTTATTGCTTCATTGTAAGCATTATTCTCTGCTTCAAAGATGGCATTTAGGGAAGCACAACAGAATGCCTTCTCTAATTGCTTTATTGTATGCAAGGCGGTGAAGCTCTATTTTGGAAGCATACAAATGTAGTTACTGCTTACCAAATCCTGGTTATTTTTTGCTGGGTAAAAAAAATATCCGGAAAATTTGCCTCAAAATAGCACAACTTCAGAAGGCTACACGCAGAAAAAAGACACATTTGAATTTGTTTGCAGACTATTATTTATATGTTTACAATGATTCAAATTTTCAAACCTAAACGGAGATATATTTGCAATTTTAAAATTTTTATATCTTATGTAATATAAAATAATATGATAAGCATATATATATATATATTTGCAGTCAAACATATATATATGTTTGTAGGTAGACGGTTTTCACTTTTTTCAAATACATATATGTTTACAGGCAAACATAATTATATTTGCAAACAAACATGTTATATTAGAAGCATGGGAAACGAAAATGTTTGCCAAACAAAAGTATATTACCAGCATTTATATTTCCAGCAGGTCGTTTTTTTCCAGCATGTATAAATTAACATCACGAGCTAACTTTTAAAAATCCTTGGGTGATTTTTGTCTACTGATAGTATATTTTCTTTTCCCGTTGGTTTCATTCGGGAGAGATTCGAAGAACCAAAATTTGTTGTACAGTATTATTGAACGCGTCCTCTCTGGATGTTTTTTGTCTTAAAAATCTCTCTCTCTCTCTCTAAATACTCACAAATTGCGTCTAGGACATTACAAAATAATCAAATTTTGTTGATATGTTTTTGAAGGACAATTATTTTTGATTTTAAATATGGCAACTTATATTGAAACGATTAATAATATTGAACAGATGAAAAGTTAATATTAAATATTTTTTACAGTTTAATAATCAACAACTCTTTGGATCATGGTACCCAAATACCATACATCAAAAAAGCTCAAGAGCTAGGTTATGATATCCTAGTCACCAATACAAATGATAATTATCGCATCGTTGAGGGTAAACGTAAAGCCATAGATGGATTAAACTCAGCTTCAGCACACGCAGCCCATGTATGGGAGAAATATGTTATGGCCTGTGAGCCAGAAAGTGTAGCGATTGTGGCACACAGTGCCGGTGGTGGTGTAACAATAGAATTGGTATATTTAAATTATAATTGCATATTCAGGCGCGGATCCAGGGTCAGGGAAAATGGGACAATGCCTCCCCCTAAATTTATTTTTTTCAGTACAAAAATGTGAAAAATATTAAAAAAAAATTAATCAAAAATACTCCCCAAAACATTTTTCTGAATCCGCGCCTGATACTGTATATTAAAGCATAATGTTATAAGAGGTTGAAAGCTCGTTGTAAATAAATAATAAAAAAAATTGTCTATATTTTATTAAAGGCCAGACGTTATCCAGAATTTTTCAAAAATAAAGTATTTGCAATTGCTTTTACCGATTCGGCTCATGGTTATGTGCCTGGGGATGTACAACAAATTATAGGCCATAAAACATGTAATTGGATATCAAGCAGCCAACCATTAGATGCGGAAATTAAAACAGCAAAAGATGATATTAAAATGGTTTCTGCAGGTAAATTTAATAGATATTGAAAAGGTTGTTGGAAGACTAATTTCATGATTTTTTTTATTTTGTTTTTAGGTCATTCCAAACATGAGTGGACTTCTTATTCTGCCTTCGATTCTGTGTTTAAATATTTGGAACAAAAATATGAGGAATTTATTGCTGATGGACAAAAATCTAAAAAACAGAAACTGGATGAATAAACATAAGGAAAGAAGTAATTGAAATTATTTTTAGGTTTTAAATGAAATTTACCAAAAGACAAATAAGCTCTCATGTAAAAAATTCACATGAATTCCAAAAAAAAAAAAAGAAATATTGTAATAAATCAGGTTTTAAATTTTCAAAATTAAATACATTTATACATATTTATGTAATCACTCTAAAAAAGTACTCAAATTTATTTTATTAACTTCGAATACTTCTAAGGGCCATTATTACAACTTGCCTTTAAAGTAAATGTTAGTAAAAAGTAACTTTAGCTAAAGTGAGGAATAAAGTGAGCTATAATGTTTTTCGTTATTACAACTTCCCAATAAAATAAAATTAATATTTTTGATAATGTTGCAGCACCAAACTAAAAACCGATTATTGGTTTATGAATTGGTTTATAAAAATACGTAGTGGCAACGTACTTTTATTTATTTGTTTACAAACAATCAATAAATTGTAAAATTCGGTTGTGAAATTCGGTATTTTCTTCTTTTTCTTTATAGAGCAGAAAATGTGGTAACTTTAAACACATAAACCTTACGTTTAAAGTTAAAGGCAACAATGTCTTCCCTTTAGCTTATCGGTCACTTTTAGCTTAAAGTATACTTATAATAACGAAAAACTAATAATCTGTCAGATAACGTCCGAACTTTAGCTATTGGCAAGTTGTAATAATGGCCCTAAACATATAATAATGTTAACGCTCAGTTAAAAGACAAAAGTCTATATCGCTCATTTCCTTCAATAACGTCATAACTCAAAAATGTTGATATTGTAGAAAACGAGTTTAAAGTTTTCAATTTACTCCCACCTTGAAGAAAAAAAAAAAAATAACGACATAAAATCTCTCAAGAGGTGAGTGTACAGGATATCAATACGATTTTTTTACACAATATGATACGTGATATAACGAATAATTCTGCGTCATTAACTCAAAACTCATGTTTTTTGAGTTGTGACGTTCTTGAAGTAAATGAGCGATATATTGCACAGTGAAAATATTTTGGAAAGAATCACTCATGTCTTACTGGTTGGTCGTATGACCATGAAACTTCACACAGCCACAGTCAACATAATTTCAATCTTATGTTTCAACGAATTGGTGTGTGCCTTCATGGGCTATTAACAAATTTCGAAAGCTTTCCGATTTTATCTTTATCAACCGATTTTCAAAAACGTAACATTTCTGTTATGGCCTACAATAAATATGCTTAATAATGTGGGTTATTTCATAAATTGCATAAGTTATCTGCATTTGAAAATCAAAATTTGTGCATTAACCTACACTGAAAGAATTATCCTTAATGATATTAATGAAACAATTTCATAGAATTTCTTTTTGGTATATCCAATGAAGAATTTCATTATATCCAAGTAATTTTATTAATATTAAGACATTTTTCATAAATTTTTGTTCATGAAATTATATCTTCATAAATTTAATGAAAATTTCTTTACAGCTATGCAATTATTTCAAAGACTTACATTTTTTATTTTTACATAAAATTTCATAATTTCACTAATTTTTATACATTTTAAATTTTAGTTTTAAGATTTAATTCTTAAGTGTTCAACATATTTTATAAAGTCCTTTTTTATTTCAATAGAACCTTGTATTAAATTTGGACTTCTATGAAATTGTTCAACCTGCTGCGTAAGACGTATATATACGTTTTATCAAAATTTTATCCTTATATATATACATCTCAAGACGTATATATACGTCTACTGTACATTATTTTGACTACGCTCTTAAGTAGTTTAAAAATCATATGAAGCGATTCAATGGCTTAGTTCCAATGCATTTTCAAGACATTCATGGAGAGTTTCGATAATTCAAGGAACTCTTAATATTACAAAATTTTATGAAAAAGTTTCATAAAATCTATTAACGTTTCATTGTCGGAATGATTCATTAGTTTTATGAAAATTTTCATAAATTCTACAAACATTTCATAAATATTGTCTTTAATGAAACTGGCTGCATAGATACTATGAAAAGTTTCAATGAACGAATTCAAGTGACAATTTTCATTAAAAGAATTCATTACTGAAGTGAAGATAATTCTCTCAGTGTTATCCGGGTTTTTGCCAATGGAAAATGCAAATCAAGTCCGATTGCTTCGTTGCTTATATTGACAACAAGTTATTTAATTAACTAAAAAAAAATTAATGCAATATCTTTTTCACGCTTAAAATAAAGTGCCTCTAATGTTGAAAATTGTAAAAAAACGTTTTGTTTACTAATTTGTTTTATCGAAAAAATGTTCCTTAAATGTTTTAGTTTTACTTTTTAAGAGCTTTGCCAACCCCAAAATGATAACACCGGGCAGGGTTTGGCCGTTCCTTCTTTAAAACGTTGGCAAAGCACTGGCAATGAGCGCTTTGTCAGTACCAAAACCATAATTTTAAAACGTTGGCAAAGCATTGGTAGAACAACCAATAAAGTGATTTTTTTATAATAAAATAAGTGCTTTGCCAACTTTAAAATGATAACACTGGGCAGGGTTTGGCCGTTCCTTTTTTAAAAACGTTGGCAAAGCACTGGCAATGAGCGCTTTGTCAGTACCAAAACCACAATTTTAAAACGTTGGCAAAGCATTGGTAGAAGAACCAATAAAATGCTTTTTTAATAATAAAATAAGTGCTTTGCTAACCCCAAAATGATAACACCGGACAGGGCTTGGCCGTTTCTTTTTTAAAACGTTGGCAAAGCACTGGCAATGAGCGCTTTGCCAGTAGCAAAACCATAATTTTAAAACGGCAAAGCATTGGTAGAACAACCAATAAAGTGCTTTTTTAACAATAAAATAAGCGCTTTGCCAACCCCAAAATGATAACACCGGGCAGGGCTTGGCCGTTTCTATTTTAAAACGTTGGCAAAGCACTGGCAATGAGTGCTTCGCCAGTACCAAAATCATAACTGTAAAACGTTGGCAAAGCATTGGTTAAACAACTAATAAAGTAAATAATAAATTAATGAAAAAAAACAGTGTACTTATAATTTGTTATAAAATTTTGGTTTTATTATTTAAAATAATAAAATTATTTAAAAAAAATAAACATACAAATTCAATTTCTGCAATATAAATTAAAATAAAATTAAATTAAAAAAATCATTTGTATTCTGACTGTGAACTTGTAATTTTTCATAGAGAAACTTTAAATTTATAAAAAAAAGATTTTCTTTTAAAATTGGGTAAATACAAATTTTTAAATTAAAAATTGGGAAATTTTCGAAAAAAAATTTGATTTTATATATTTGAAATTAGAAAATTTATAACTCAAATTGATTATCCACAATTTTACTAAAGAACGGAATTTGAAAATAAATAAAATCATAAATTGCAATTTAGTTTCGAATTTTTCCAATCTTGTAATTTTATAAACGTATAGATTAGAAAAGTTTTTAAATACGATTTGAGTAAATACTTATTATACAGACTTTTTTTTAGTGTATGAATTTGATTTGAATACCATATGCTTATTGCTAGTTGATTTTAAATTCATTTAAGATTTGAAAAAAAGAAAAAAGAATTAAATTTTAAGAATTTTTTTTTAATCCCGTTTATAATTAATTTAGCCACGTCGCAAATATAAAAAAAAAGTAAAATAAATAACTTAAATTAATTTTAATGGCAAGAGATAAATATAAGTGTTTATCTTTCATTGCGACCTCCTTGTCTATCTATGGCTGATGCAAGCCAAGGGCTTGTTTTAGATAAAATTGTGGAACCTGTTTCTGTAGGAAAACCTGCCAACTTATTTAATAACAAGTACATGCATTAAATTTCGTTTTTATAAACGGTTGTAAATTTAGTAAATCGAGCACCGGCAAAGCACTTTTGGCCAGCGTTGGGAAAGCGTTGTGAACAAGGGCTGTGCCACTGTTTTCATTATGTTAACGGTTGTACATTTTGTAAATAAGTACTGGCAATGCACTTTTTGCCAATGTTGGGAAAGCGTTCTAAGCCAGTGCTGTGCCAGTGCTATTTTACTTTTACGGTTGTAAATTTATCCCATTGGCAAAAAGTGCATTGCCAGTACTTATTTACAAAATGTACAACCGTTAACATAATGAAAACAGTTGGCAGAGCGTTGTAAATCTGTGCTTTGCCAGCACTTTATTTGTTGGACTATTAACAAATAGTGCTCTGCCAGTGCTTGATTTTTCAGACCATTGGCAATTTCTGGCTGGGTAGTAGTTGAAAATCGTATTTCCCAATTGCTTAATATTATCCCCCAGACCCCTCCGAATTCGACCATTTTTTTGATCAATATTAAACTTTCAACAGTTTTTTCTCTAATTGCACCATTGAAATTGGAAAATGAAAAACCAGAGCAGTTGCTCTAATTTAGTCCAAATATGATGAAAAGTAAACAGTAACGAGTATCGGGAAAAGTGCAGGTACCACCTCGATTAAATTAAATAGACATTAATATACATTCCGTCACATAAAATGCAGAAGAGCGTAACAACACTTTTTATTTATTTATTTTTGTTACAGTAGAAGCAAAAACCGTTGTAGAATTAAAGATATTTTAGATTCAAAGGACATATTTTCTTCTCTTGCTTAAAACACGACTATAGACTTATTTCTGAAGGATTTCTGTATTTTTTTTTTAAAATATTCTTCACGTTATGATTGTTACACCTTTTTTGCATGTTTTTTTTTTTCTGCAACAAAAATACGTAACATGAGAAAAGGAATGTAGCTCAAAATTGTTATTTTTTTGGGGATATCAGTATTTTTTAAAACCGCCATTGACAAAAATTTCAAAGCCATCTTACCCAGTAAAAAATTTTCGTGTTTTTAGAAGCAGGAAAAAAAAACAAATGCGCTGATGTAAGAGCTTACTATTACTTAATATTGAGAAGCAGCAAAAGAAACTAATAATTTCCGTATAAACATAAACAAACGAAAATTTTGAGCTTACTGTTTCCCAAACAATGATGCAGGTTGTAAGCAGCTTACCCTAATCCCTTACAAGGATGCATGTTGTAATGCAGAAAATTCCATATCGCCGATTATAAAAGATCTGTTAACAATTTCCCGAGTGATTTCCGATTGTGGTTGGTGTTTTCGAGTATGAAATAAAAAATAATTAGTCATTTAACTGTTTCTGAAGAGTTAGCACGTGGAGCGGTAAAAAAAATAAAATAATTATATGTCAAAAATTTTAACAACAAAAAACTAATATCTGTAGAATTTTATGTAAACTAAATTATTATAAGTTTGTTATAATTTTTATTAAAAATAAAAATTATGTTTTTTCGACCTTTAATTGTGCAATGAAAATGAAAATTATTCAAGTTC
This sequence comes from Delia radicum, assembly GCA_021234595.1. Taxonomy (NCBI): domain Eukaryota; kingdom Metazoa; phylum Arthropoda; class Insecta; order Diptera; family Anthomyiidae; genus Delia; species Delia radicum. The sequence continues at coordinate 81,706,554 of CM037851.1, forward strand.
GAGGCCATATACTCTATATTTCTTCATTAGGATATTGTCCTAACAAATAATCTATAGAGTTTTTGTTTTCAAATTTATTATTTGACCCTTTCAGGAATGTGTTGATAGATCTATTTCGGGAATTTTCTAGGCTCCCATCATCAGAACACGTTTTGAAAGCGGTAACAATCCCATGCCAAACCTCAAGCATTCATATGAACTAGTTTACTCACTACATGAGAACTAATATACATATGAGTTTGAAATTAAAGATTATAACCATTGATCAAAAAATAAATTGAAAACTTGTTTGATGTGCAAGATCCACCTCTGGTGGATATTCAATACACGTTTTTTTGTTTCTCTCTCCTTTTTTATATTTTGTTAAGTTAGTTAACAAAACAGGGAAAGTAAACTAGGCGGTACTTTGCCTTTTTTCACAAGTTTGTTATAATTTTTATTAAAAATAAAAATTATGTTTTTTCGACCTTTAATTGTGCAATGAAAATGAAAATTATTCAAGTTCGAGGCCATATACTCTATATTTCTTCATTAGGATATTGTCCTAACAAATAATCTATAGAGTTTTTGTTTTCAAATTTATTATTTGACCCTTTCAGGAATGTGTTGATAGATCTATTTCGGGAATTTTCTAGGTTCCCATCATCAGAACACGTTTTGAAAGCGGTAACAATCCCATGCCAAACCTCAAGCATTCATATGAACTAGTTTACTCACTACATGAGAACTAATATACATATGAGTTTGAAATTAAAGATTATAACCATTGATCAAAAAATACACACAGTTTTATTGCAATGTTAACTAACTTAACAAAATATAAAAAAGGAGAGAGAAACAAAAAAAAACGTGTATTGAATATCCACCAGAGGTGGATCTTGCACATCAAACAAGTTTTCAATTTATTTTTTGATCAATGGTTATAATCTTTAATTTCAAACTCATATGTATATTAGTTCTCATGTAGTGAGTAAACTAGTTCATATGAATGCTTGAGGTTTGGCATGGGATTGTTACCGCTTTCAAAACGTGTTCTGATGATGGGAACCTAGAAAATTCCCGAAATAGATCTATCAACACATTCCTGAAAGGGTCAAATAATAAATTTGAAAACAAAAACTCTATAGATTATTTGTTAGGACAATATCCTAATGAAGAAATATAGAGTATATGGCCTCGAACTTGAATAATTTTCATTTTCATTGCTAAATTATTATGTATATTCATATTATTAATGCAATAACTTTCGCAATTTTTATATTTTAGAAAAGCGGGTAATATGTTTGGATTAACAACACTTTTACTCGCCATAGATCAATATTTCTAATTGTTAGCTTTACGCAAAGTTAAAAAATTTACAAAACTCATTCAAAACATGCTCACTTATTTTTTTGTTCTTTTTATTTATTTGTTCGGGAATTTCAGCTTTTGGGTTCCATGTGGTATTACACAATCTGCCAACACTTGAGAGATAAATTCAACATGTACCTTATTGGCGTGACATCACCTACCATACATGGTAGTCGAAAATTTAAACCAATTTTTTTTCAGTTTACATATATGCAGCTACAGTTGTGTGAAAAATAATAGAGCCACCCCCAAACCTCAATTTCAATACTTAAAATTTTATACAGATAATAATTTTCTTTAAACTTTTTTGTTGTTTTTTCTAAGGTATTATTGTAACATAAAAAAACATAAATTTAATATTTGAATTCATTGCTCTAAAAATTAAAATAACAAAAATTCGGTATATACAATTATTTTCTCTGTGAAAAAAATAGAGCCATCTAAACAAACCTCCTAAAATTATTAAAAAGAAAATATAAATAATATTTTTAATAAAATAATTGATTACATAACTGCTTATACTACATCAGTACTTAGTAGAACTGCCCTTATTTTTTATTACTGCGAAGCAGCGCTTCGGCATAGAGTCAACTAACTTCTGACAAGTCGTGACTTTAATATTCTTCCATGCAGTCTCAACCATTGTCCATAGGTCATCTTTATTTGATAGATTCTTTCCTCTAAGATATCTTTTAACCTCGCCCCACAAGTTTTCAATGGGATTTAGGTCTGGTGACTGTGAAGGCCATCCCAAAACCTTCACATGGTTGTCCCTAAACCATGCCTTTGCCAACTTCGATGAATGTTTTGGATAATTCTCCTGTTGGAATATCCATTCAAGCGGCATTTCCCACTCAGCATAAGGCATCATGACTTCTCTTAAAATATTTGTATAAAATTTTGCATCCATTATAACCTGTATGCGATATAAGGGTCCGACTCCATAATATGAAAAGCATCCCCATACCTTAATATTACCCCCTCCATGTTTAACGGTTTTAATGGTATATTTAGGACAAAATTCTTTATTTTTGGGTCTCCGAACTTGAAGAGAACTTCGATCCGAGTTAAATAAACTTACTTTGGTCTCATCCGTCCACAAAATATTACGCCATTAAGATACTGGCCAATTTATGTAAAGTATGGAGTCATGTTATTATGGAGTCGGACCCTTATATCGCATACTGGAAATAATGGATGCAAAATTTTATACAAATATTTTAAGAGAAGTCATGATGCCTTATGTCAAAGTTTGTCAATGTTCTTGAAGAAAGATGTTTGCTCGTTGTTAACATCAAAACATTTTGCAAATTTGATTGGCGATTGCTATATGCAGAAATTTTGGTCCCAGGGGCCAAGAGATTACAGAATTCTTTGAATTTGTGTTGTGAATTGAGTTTAGCTGGTTTTGTGTAATCAAAATTGGATTGTGGGTTCAGTGCCATACAAACTTAAAACCTCATTTAATCAGTTATATGGGTATCCCACTTTTCTATCGTCCGGGCTAGGAGGTTTTTTGAATTGAACGCACTTACATAAAATTAACGTTTAATTTTTCTTTTGTTTATAACAGTTACGCAATTCACTTTCATAATAACATTTTTTATGAGTTTTTTTATGAAATTCTTTTTAAGAAATTACCATTTACAATTTCATATTAAAATTCCTACTAGTTCCAATATCGAACCCGAGTTTTGTTGTACTTTTGCATATTTTATTTATTTTTAACTTTTTTAATTGTATATTTCTTAAAACATTTCTTAAAAAAATTGCTCCAACTAGCGCGCTTGCAAACTAAATTAAAAAAATAAAAAGCCTGTTATTCTTCATAAAATTCTATACAAAGTTTTTTAGAAAAATGAAAATTTAATTCAAGTTCAAGGCCATACTCTATATTTCTTTATTAGGATATTGTCCTAACAAATAATCTATAGAGTTTTTTGTTTCCAATTTATTAATTAACCACTTTCAAGAATTTGTTGATGGTTCCATTTCCGGGATTTTCTAGGTCCCCATCATCAGAACAAGTTTAGAAAGCAGTGGCAACCTCATTCACAAACTCAAACATTTATATAACCCATTTGTTAAAACAAATGAGAATTAAGTTGAGCCTGAAAATAAAATTTCCACTAATAATTAAAAAATTGAAAATATTTGATTTTGTATACACTCTGTCTTTGACAATTGTTCAATTTATATATTGATTGAATATACCCAGCAAAAAATAGGCATTATTAAATTACGAAGCGCTTCCAAAGCAAATCCAGAAGGCACGATTTTTGTTCGTGATGTTCCACTTGGTATGTCTCTTTTAAGCAGGTAAAAACCGCCTCTTTCATGTGCTCGAAGAAGCAATAACTTCATGCCTTCTTATGCAATAACAAGAGCTTTTTTTGTATGTTGACAACATTAATGCTTTATTGCTTCATTGTAAGCATTATTCTCTGCTTCAAAGATGGCATTTAGGGAAGCACAACAGAATGCCTTCTCTAATTGCTTTATTGTATGCAAGGCGGTGAAGCTCTATTTTGGAAGCATACAAATGTAGTTACTGCTTACCAAATCCTGGTTATTTTTTGCTGGGTAAAAAAAATATCCGGAAAATTTGCCTCAAAATAGCACAACTTCAGAAGGCTACACGCAGAAAAAAGACACATTTGAATTTGTTTGCAGACTATTATTTATATGTTTACAATGATTCAAATTTTCAAACCTAAACGGAGATATATTTGCAATTTTAAAATTTTTATATCTTATGTAATATAAAATAATATGATAAGCATATATATATATATATTTGCAGTCAAACATATATATATGTTTGTAGGTAGACGGTTTTCACTTTTTTCAAATACATATATGTTTACAGGCAAACATAATTATATTTGCAAACAAACATGTTATATTAGAAGCATGGGAAACGAAAATGTTTGCCAAACAAAAGTATATTACCAGCATTTATATTTCCAGCAGGTCGTTTTTTTCCAGCATGTATAAATTAACATCACGAGCTAACTTTTAAAAATCCTTGGGTGATTTTTGTCTACTGATAGTATATTTTCTTTTCCCGTTGGTTTCATTCGGGAGAGATTCGAAGAACCAAAATTTGTTGTACAGTATTATTGAACGCGTCCTCTCTGGATGTTTTTTGTCTTAAAAATCTCTCTCTCTCTCTAAATACTCACAAATTGCGTCTAGGACATTACAAAATAATCAAATTTTGTTGATATGTTTTTGAAGGACAATTATTTTTGATTTTAAATATGGCAACTTATATTGAAACGATTAATAATATTGAACAGATGAAAAGTTAATATTAAATATTTTTTACAGTTTAATAATCAACAACTCTTTGGATCATGGTACCCAAATACCATACATCAAAAAAGCTCAAGAGCTAGGTTATGATATCCTAGTCACCAATACAAATGATAATTATCGCATCGTTGAGGGTAAACGTAAAGCCATAGATGGATTAAACTCAGCTTCAGCACACGCAGCCCATGTATGGGAGAAATATGTTATGGCCTGTGAGCCAGAAAGTGTAGCGATTGTGGCACACAGTGCCGGTGGTGGTGTAACAATAGAATTGGTATATTTAAATTATAATTGCATATTCAGGCGCGGATCCAGGGTCAGGGAAAATGGGACAATGCCTCCCCCTAAATTTATTTTTTTCAGTACAAAAATGTGAAAAATATTAAAAAAAAAATTAATCAAAAATACTCCCCAAAACATTTTTCTGAATCCGCGCCTGATACTGTATATTAAAGCATAATGTTATAAGAGGTTGAAAGCTCGTTGTAAATAAATAATAAAAAAAATTGTCTATATTTTATTAAAGGCCAGACGTTATCCAGAATTTTTCAAAAATAAAGTATTTGCAATTGCTTTTACCGATTCGGCTCATGGTTATGTGCCTGGGGATGTACAACAAATTATAGGCCATAAAACATGTAATTGGATATCAAGCAGCCAACCATTAGATGCGGAAATTAAAACAGCAAAAGATGATATTAAAATGGTTTCTGCAGGTAAATTTAATAGATATTGAAAAGGTTGTTGGAAGACTAATTTCATGATTTTTTTTATTTTGTTTTTAGGTCATTCCAAACATGAGTGGACTTCTTATTCTGCCTTCGATTCTGTGTTTAAATATTTGGAACAAAAATATGAGGAATTTATTGCTGATGGACAAAAATCTAAAAAACAGAAACTGGATGAATAAACATAAGGAAAGAAGTAATTGAAATTATTTTTAGGTTTTAAATGAAATTTACCAAAAGACAAATAAGCTCTCATGTAAAAAATTCACATGAATTCCAAAAAAAAAAAAAGAAATATTGTAATAAATCAGGTTTTAAATTTTCAAAATTAAATACATTTATACATATTTATGTAATCACTCTAAAAAAGTACTCAAATTTATTTTATTAACTTCGAATACTTCTAAGGGCCATTATTACAACTTGCCTTTAAAGTAAATGTTAGTAAAAAGTAACTTTAGCTAAAGTGAGGAATAAAGTGAGCTATAATGTTTTTCGTTATTACAACTTCCCAATAAAATAAAATTAATATTTTTGATAATGTTGCAGCACCAAACTAAAAACCGATTATTGGTTTATGAATTGGTTTATAAAAATACGTAGTGGCAACGTACTTTTATTTATTTGTTTACAAACAATCAATAAATTGTAAAATTCGGTTGTGAAATTCGGTATTTTCTTCTTTTTCTTTATAGAGCAGAAAATGTGGTAACTTTAAACACATAAACCTTACGTTTAAAGTTAAAGGCAACAATGTCTTCCCTTTAGCTTATCGGTCACTTTTAGCTTAAAGTATACTTATAATAACGAAAAACTAATAATCTGTCAGATAACGTCCGAACTTTAGCTATTGGCAAGTTGTAATAATGGCCCTAAACATATAATAATGTTAACGCTCAGTTAAAAGACAAAAGTCTATATCGCTCATTTCCTTCAATAACGTCATAACTCAAAAATGTTGATATTGTAGAAAACGAGTTTAAAGTTTTCAATTTACTCCCACCTTGAAGAAAAAAAAAAAAATAACGACATAAAATCTCTCAAGAGGTGAGTGTACAGGATATCAATACGATTTTTTTACACAATATGATACGTGATATAACGAATAATTCTGCGTCATTAACTCAAAACTCATGTTTTTTGAGTTGTGACGTTCTTGAAGTAAATGAGCGATATATTGCACAGTGAAAATATTTTGGAAAGAATCACTCATGTCTTACTGGTTGGTCGTATGACCATGAAACTTCACACAGCCACAGTCAACATAATTTCAATCTTATGTTTCAACGAATTGGTTGTGTGCCTTCATGGGCTATTAACAAATTTCGAAAGCTTTCCGATTTTATCTTTATCAACCGATTTTCAAAAACGTAACATTTCTGTTATGGCCTACAATAAATATGCTTAATAATGTGGGTTATTTCATAAATTGCATAAGTTATCTGCATTTGAAAATCAAAATTTGTGCATTAACCTACACTGAAAGAATTATCCTTAATGATATTAATGAAACAATTTCATAGAATTTCTTTTTGGTAGATCCAATGAAGAATTTCATTATATCCAAGTAATTTTATTAATATTAAGACATTTTTCATAAATTTTTGTTCATGAAATTATATCTTCATAAATTTAATGAAAATTTCTTTACAGCTATGCAATTATTTCAAAGACTTACATTTTTTATTTTTACATAAAATTTCATAATTTCACTAATTTTTATACATTTTAAATTTTAGTTTTAAGATTTAATTCTTAAGTGTTCAACATATTTTATAAAGTCCTTTTTTATTTCAATAGAACCTTGTATTAAATTTGGACTTCTATGAAATTGTTCAACCTGCTGCGTAAGACGTATATATACGTTTTATCAAAATTTTATCCTTATATATATACATCTCAAGACGTATATATACGTCTACTGTACATTATTTTGACTACGCTCTTAAGTAGTTTAAAAATCATATGAAGCGATTCAATGGCTTAGTTCCAATGCATTTTCAAGACATTCATGGAGAGTTTCGATAATTCAAGGAACTCTTAATATTACAAAATTTTATGAAAAAGTTTCATAAAATCTATTAACGTTTCATTGTCGGAATGATTCATTAGTTTTATGAAAATTTTCATAAATTCTACAAACATTTCATAAATATTGTCTTTAATGAAACTGGCTGCATAGATACTATGAAAAGTTTCAATGAACGAATTCAAGTGACAATTTTCATTAAAAGAATTCATTACTGAAGTGAAGATAATTCTCTCAGTGTTATCCGGGTTTTTGCCAATGGAAAATGCAAATCAAGTCCGATTGCTTCGTTGCTTATATTGACAACAAGTTATTTAATTAACTAAAAAAAATTAATGCAATATCTTTTTCACGCTTAAAATAAAGTGCCTCTAATGTTGAAAATTGTAAAAAAACGTTTTGTTTACTAATTTGTTTTATCGAAAAAATGTTCCTTAAATGTTTTTAGTTTTACTTTTTAAGAGCTTTGCCAACCCCAAAATGATAACACCGGGCAGGGTTTGGCCGTTCCTTCTTTAAAACGTTGGCAAAGCACTGGCAATGAGCGCTTTGTCAGTACCAAAACCATAATTTTAAAACGTTGGCAAAGCATTGGTAGAACAACCAATAAAGTGATTTTTTTATAATAAAATAAGTGCTTTGCCAACTTTAAAATGATAACACTGGGCAGGGTTTGGCCGTTCCTTTTTTAAAACGTTGGCAAAGCACTGGCAATGAGCGCTTTGTCAGTACCAAAACCACAATTTTAAAACGTTGGCAAAGCATTGGTAGAAGAACCAATAAAATGCTTTTTTAATAATAAAATAAGTGCTTTGCTAACCCCAAAATGATAACACCGGACAGGGCTTGGCCGTTTCTTTTTTAAAACGTTGGCAAAGCACTGGCAATGAGCGCTTTGCCAGTAGCAAAACCATAATTTTAAAACGGCAAAGCATTGGTAGAACAACCAATAAAGTGCTTTTTTAACAATAAAATAAGCGCTTTGCCAACCCCAAAATGATAACACCGGGCAGGGCTTGGCCGTTTCTATTTTAAAACGTTGGCAAAGCACTGGCAATGAGTGCTTCGCCAGTACCAAAATCATAACTGTAAAACGTTGGCAAAGCATTGGTTAAACAACTAATAAAGTAAATAATAAATTAATGAAAAAAACAGTGTACTTATAATTTGTTATAAAATTTTGGTTTTATTATTTAAAATAATAAAATTATTTAAAAAAAAATAAACATACAATTCAATTTCTGCAATATAAATTAAAATAAAATTAAATTAAAAAAATCATTTGTATTCTGACTGTGAACTTGTAATTTTTCATAGAGAAACTTTAAATTTATAAAAAAAAGATTTTCTTTTAAAATTGGGTAAATACAAATTTTTAAATTAAAAATTGGGAAATTTTCGAAAAAAAATTTGATTTTATATATTTGAAATTAGAAAATTTATAACTCAAATTGATTATCCACAATTTTACTAAAGAACGGAATTTGAAAATAAATAAAATCATAAATTGCAATTTAGTTTCGAATTTTTCCAATCTTGTAATTTTATAAACGTATAGATTAGAAAAGTTTTTAAATACGATTTGAGTAAATACTTATTATACAGACTTTTTTTTAGTGTATGAATTTGATTTGAATACCATATGCTTATTGCTAGTTGATTTTAAATTCATTTAAGATTTGAAAAAAAGAAAAAGAATTAAATTTTAAGAATTTTTTTTTAATCCCGTTTATAATTAATTTAGCCACGTCGCAAATATAAAAAAAAAGTAAAATAAATAACTTAAATTAATTTTAATGGCAAGAGATAAATATAAGTGTTTATCTTTCATTGCGACCTCCTTGTCTATCTATGGCTGATGCAAGCCAAGGGCTTGTTTTAGATAAAATTGTGGAACCTGTTTCTGTAGGAAAACCTGCCAACTTATTTAATAACAAGTACAGCATTAAATTTCGTTTTTATAAACGGTTGTAAATTTAGTAAATCGAGCACCGGCAAAGCACTTTTGGCCAGCGTTGGGAAAGCGTTGTGAACAAGGGCTGTGCCACTGTTTTCATTATGTTAACGGTTGTACATTTTGTAAATAAGTACTGGCAATGCACTTTTTGCCAATGTTGGGAAAGCGTTCTAAGCCAGTGCTGTGCCAGTGCTATTTTACTTTTACGGTTGTAAATTTATCCCATTGGCAAAAAGTGCATTGCCAGTACTTATTTACAAAATGTACAACCGTTAACATAATGAAAACAGTTGGCAGAGCGTTGTAAATCTGTGCTTTGCCAGCACTTTATTTGTTGGACTATTAACAAATAGTGCTCTGCCAGTGCTTGATTTTTCAGACCATTGGCAATTTCTGGCTGGGTAGTAGTTGAAAATCGTATTTCCCAATTGCTTAATATTATCCCCCAGACCCCTCCGAATTCGACCATTTTTTTGATCAATATTAAACTTTCAACAGTTTTTTCTCTAATTGCACCATTGAAATTGGAAAATGAAAAACCAGAGCAGTTGCTCTAATTTAGTCCAAATATGATGAAAAGTAAACAGTAACGAGTATCGGGAAAAGTGCAGGTACCACCTCGATTAAATTAAATAGACATTAATATACATTCCGTCACATAAAATGCAGAAGAGCGTAACAACACTTTTTATTTATTTATTTTTGTTACAGTAGAAGCAAAAACCGTTGTAGAATTAAAGATATTTTAGATTCAAAGGACATATTTTCTTCTCTTGCTTAAAACACGACTATAGACTTATTTCTGAAGGATTTCTGTATTTTTTTTTTTAAAATATTCTTCACGTTATGATTGTTACACCTTTTTTGCATGTTTTTTTTTTCTGCAACAAAAATACGTAACATGAGAAAAGGAATGTAGCTCAAAATTGTTATTTTTTTGGGGATATCAGTATTTTTTAAAACCGCCATTGACAAAAATTTCAAAGCCATCTTACCCAGTAAAAAATTTTCGTGTTTTTAGAAGCAGGAAAAAAAACAAATGCGCTGATGTAAGAGCTTACTATTACTTAATATTGAGAAGCAGCAAAAGAAACTAATAATTTCCGTATAAACATAAACAAACGAAAATTTTGAGCTTACTGTTTCCCAAACAATGATGCAGGTTGTAAGCAGCTTACCCTAATCCCTTACAAGGATGCATGTTGTAATGCAGAAAATTCCATATCGCCGATTATAAAAGATCTGTTAACAATTTCCCGAGTGATTTCCGATTGTGGTTGGTGTTTTCGAGTATGAAATAAAAAATAATTAGTCATTTAACTGTTTCTGAAGAGTTAGCACGTGGAGCGGTAAAAAAAATAAAATAATTATATGTCAAAAATTTTAACAACAAAAAACTAATATCTGTAGAATTTTATGTAAACTAAATTATTATAAGTTTGTTATAATTTTTATTAAAAATAAAAATTATGTTTTTTCGACCTTTAATTGTGCAATGAAAATGAAAATTATTCAAGTTCGAGGCCATATACTCTATATTTCTTCATTAGGATATTGTCCTAACAAATAATCTATAGAGTTTTTGTTTTCAAATTTATTATTTGACCCTTTCAGGAATGTGTTGATAGATCTATTTCGGGAATTTTCTAGGCTCCCATCATCAGAACACGTTTTGAAAGCGGTAACAATCCCATGCCAAACCTCAAGCATTCATATGAACTAGTTTACTCACTACATGAGAACTAATATACATATGAGTTTGAAATTAAAGATTATAACCATTGATCAAAAAATAAATTGAAAACTTGTTTGATGTGCAAGATCCACCTCTGGTGGATATTCAATACACGTTTTTTTTGTTTCTCTCTCCTTTTTTATATTTTGTTAAGTTAGTTAACAAAACAGGGAAAGTAAACTAGGCGGTACTTTGCCTTTTTTCACAAGTTTGTTATAATTTTTATTAAAAATAAAATTATGTTTTTTCGACCTTTAATTGTGCAATGAAAATGAAAATTATTCAAGTTCGAGGCCATATACTCTATATTTCTTCATTAGGATATTGTCCTAACAAATAATCTATAGAGTTTTTGTTTTCAAATTTATTATTTGACCCTTTCAGGAATGTGTTGATAGATCTATTTCGGGAATTTTCTAGGTTCCCATCATCAGAACACGTTTTGAAAGCGGTAACAATCCCATGCCAAACCTCAAGCATTCATATGAACTAGTTTACTCACTACATGAGAACTAATATACATATGAGTTTGAAATTAAAGATTATAACCATTGATCAAAAAATACACACAGTTTTATTGCAATGTTAACTAACTTAACAAAATATAAAAAAGGAGAGAGAAACAAAAAAAAACGTGTATTGAATATCCACCAGAGGTGGATCTTGCACATCAAACAAGTTTTCAATTTATTTTTTGATCAATGGTTATAATCTTTAATTTCAAACTCATATGTATATTAGTTCTCATGTAGTGAGTAAACTAGTTCATATGAATGCTTGAGGTTTGGCATGGGATTGTTACCGCTTTCAAAACGTGTTCTGATGATGGGAACCTAGAAAATTCCCGAAATAGATCTATCAACACATTCCTGAAAGGGTCAAATAATAAATTTGAAAACAAAAACTCTATAGATTATTTGTTAGGACAATATCCTAATGAAGAAATATAGAGTATATGGCCTCGAACTTGAATAATTTTCATTTTCATTGCTAAATTATTATGTATATTCATATTATTAATGTAATAATAATGTAGACATGAAATGTGATTTTACTGAAACCCATGAAATCATTGCTGTTTATAAGCGCTGAAATCCGCGCTTATTTTGCGAAAAAGTAATGCTTTCAAGTGGGAATTCGGCATATAAAAATCATGGCATATGTAAGCAGGTTTGTAAGGGATTCTTTTCGGCTTACTGCCTTACAAACCTGCTGCATGTAAGCAGCGTTTTTTACTGGGTAGTTATTCAACAAAAAAATTTGTTGACATATAAGTTTAAAATTTTGTAGGGTCATGTAATTTAGTCTATTGCTTCGCAATCGATCAAAAAATCTATATTGTATTTTTTATTGTTACGCCCTTTTGCATTTTAGGTGATAATACATAATTTTTAGATTAAGCCAACTAAACATCCTAAACAAAACTCCACTTAAACATACATTTTTTTGAATAAGGAAAATACTTGAAAGTTATCGGACATTTTTTATATAGCAGTTAATCCGTCGTCACCTCAATTTTTAACACTTGAACATGAGATAGAGCCATTAGAAAAGAATGAGCCCAGAAAACAGTAACTGTAGTAACAAGCGTTTTTGTAGCCAACCGTTTTTATAACAACCGTTTTTATTGCTACAGCATTTTTTGGAAGTTATGGCCGAATTTCTATTGAGGCAATCGAATTTCGATTGTCGTCGAAGAATTTCTGTTATTCAAATTTAATGATTGTTACTGAAAAGGAAACATTTTATTGCAGCAACCGAAACATTCGATTAGAAACAAATACGGTTGATTCTACCGAGTGTGTTTTCTGAGTGTCCCTTATTTTTTTCAGCTCTATCACATATCGGAGAATCTAGCATGTTATAGGATCTAGCATGTTATAACCATGTCAAAACCCTTTCATCTCACTATCGTTATCCATGAAATACCCTTACCGAAATAACTAAAATATAAATATTCTGAACAGATCAAGAAGCAGCCAATTCATTGCAATTCGAGCATAATGGAACTAAAAATGTCGTTACAGAAATAACTAAAATACCGTTATTGCTGAAAAACCGAAATAAAATAGCTTTACCCTTACCGATAACCGCATCGAATCGGTTACCACTCATTCCTATAATCCTACATTTATACTAGAACCAAAAACGAGAAGATTTTAAAAACTATTTGTAATTACTTTTCAAATTCCATACAAATTTTTAATCAAAACTAGAAATTTTCCAAAAAACAACCAGGTTTTGATTGTAGTATAAATCAGGTATAACATAGTTTCTAATTTTATTGAAATTGAAGTGTCTGTTTTGGTTGCTTTTCTTCTAAGCAATTTATTTTCATATTACAAACACTTGACATTTATCCTTACTCTCTAAGGATCTGCACACTATAAACTTATGGATCATATTTTTGTTGTTTTTAAAACCATAACATCCCCTAAAAAAAAAATCAAATATTTCATAGACAGCCGCCGTCAATGTCAATATATTCAGCAGTGATATGTCACTATCATTTACATCAATACATTTAATTTGATTTCTTCACACTCAATTTTTGCTACTTAACTATAATGTTTTTTGATAAATTTGGGAAGTTAAAACAGGAAAAACACTATAGAAATCCTTAAGAAAAAAAAAAAACTAACCAAAATGTGTTGTCAACATGAGGGTGTCCCTTAACGATTTATCGATTTTCGTTCTTAACACCCACAGTTTTATTGCAAATGGTTAAAATTACAAATTTGTTTTTTAAATATTTATAAATGTCGAACTTGAGCCAAAAATGGCCAATTAAAAAAAATAAAATTTAATTTTTAATTAAAATTTAAAAAAATTAAATTTTTTTTAATTTATTCCTTTAATAGATATACGCAAAATTATTCGAAAATGGAATTCAGGCTCCATCGGATATCATTAATCCACTTTAGCCTGAAATCAAAAATGACGGACCAATTTGATAAAAAACCTACAACGTTTTTTTTTTTAGATTAATTTTAAAGATTTTTTAAAATGCCTAATTTATTTTCTATTTTTTAATATAATAGTTGTAATTAAAGAAAAAAAAAAAAATAAATTGAAAAATAATAATTCGCATTTGTTTGTGGAGAAGGTCCTTTCCAGGACATAGTATGAAAATTGAATATTTTGTCAAAAGTTGAACAAAAATTGATACAATTTTTATTATTACTACAAGATTGCAAAGCTTTTAAATTGATCAACAAAAAATATTTCCACATAATTATTTTATGTAATTTGATCCACATAGGGTTAATGTTTGCTCTTTTGACCAAAAAATTTTTTTTTTGTAAATTGGTAAATTTTTAGATATATCTTTAAAATACCTTTAACTTGATATTCATTTTTGTGTAGTTTTTTTTGGAATAATTGTGAAAAAACGAAAAAAAGGAAACTGGATGCAATGTGAGAATTGTACGATAATGAATTGTGTTTGTTCGTTAGTTTAGTACTCTCTAGCTTATATTCAAATTTAATCAAAATCTGTAAGTATAAATAAGTAAATGTATAATTCCAAGAGGGTATTTTTTGATCAAAAGTGAAAACATTAACCCTATATGGATCCATGTATAAATACATATAAGTATATATGACAAAATAAAACCAAACAAATTCTATCACTTTTATATATAATTATATATGGCATTTACATATAATTCTATATAAATTTATGTGTTAAAATTAAAAAGAAAATTTCTAACTCTTTTATATATAAAAATATATGGTAAAAACTAAAAAAATCAATCACTTTTATATATAACTATCAGAAAAGGCAAAAAAGCTAAATTCTAAATTCCGTGGAAGTAAACAAAAAAAAAAAAAATATTGTAAAAAAGTAAAAAAGTTTATGTAAAATTATATATGATGAGATATTTCCGCACATATAAGAGGATATAATTTGATCCGATTTGTATCACTTTGGATATACTTATATTTAATTAGCTACAATTTAATAAAAAAATATCCAATTCTATCCGAGTTTTGTCCCGGTATAATTACACCTAATTTGATACAATTATATACATAATAATATATTTTAAATAAAATGTATTAAGTATTTCATCCGTAGATCGCACACAAAATGTAAGCTTAAAGTTTGTAAATAGCTTAAATTTTTATTATATTTTCTTTAGGACATCGAATTTGCATTTTAGACGCAATTGTTTATTTTAATTTAATTAAAAAAATTTTCAATTGTTATTTGTAATATAAGTCGATTTCGTAAAATTGTAAACTATTTTCGTATAATATTTTGCTATTTTTTAATTATATATAGTTACATAGAAACTGACTTTATATATTTTTACAGGATTTCGAAAACATACACTCTAAAATACAGAACATACAGTGCATGTTTTCGAAAGCTGACTTATATACCTTTCTAATGGCACCAAGATCTTTGAAATCGGTTGAGTCATTCCATAGTAATCGCTGCTAAAAAGTACCGTCATTTTTCAAATATTTCGAAAATGCAATTTTTAAAAATGAGGTTGTGTTTGTATAGGTAAAATGTAGCTGTATGCAAAATTTCAATTTAGATATCCCGAGTAAAAAAGGTTATATAAGATAATTATATATGAAATTTGAGTCTATCTAATTATATATGACTCCACATATATTTCTATATAATTTTATATATACTTATATAAAAACATATCTGAAATAATACATAATTATATTTGAAGGTATATATAAATATTTTTGAACTCTGATATAATTGGATATACTAAAATTTTGGATATAATTCTATATATGATCATATCTGGTCATATCTAAACCTTTTTACTAGGGATACCCGTTTTTCGGATCAAATTATATCAGATGAGATCCCATGGGATCTCCTGAGATAAGGTTACACACAGAGATACATTTAGCTATTTGCCAACTGAAATTCGGTTACTACGACTTAAATTCGGTTACTACGACTTAAATTCGGTTATTACAAATTTCAGTCGGTTGGCACAACTTAACATTAGTTTTCACAACAAAGTTCGGTTAATTCAATTGAATTTTTGTTGCAACACCCAAAATAATCAGAAATCTAATGTAAATATCGTTGTACTAACTGAAGTTATAAGTTGTTACCATTAAAATAAACTTTTGAATTCGGTTGGCACTTTATTTCTCTGTGTGTATGTATGTTATTTTTCGGATCAGCGATGATATGATGTGAAAATTAATTATATAATTGACTATATGGTTACATCAGGCACGGTTTTAAGGGAGGGGAAAGTGGGAAATTTACACCCCCCCACAAAACCAAATGCTATTTTTCAATACAAAAATGTTAAAAAGATTAAAAAATTAATGAAAAATAGTCTAAGTTCCCAACCCAAAACCTTTTCCTAGATCCGCTATTGGATTACATATGCCTATATCGCAACTTTTTTCGTCGGGTTTCAATTTTTAATAAAAATGTACTTTTTTTCACAAATTCGGCCAAAATTCGGCAATGGTTAACCTTAAAAAAAATTGATTTCTTCCATTTGAAACAACTTGCAATAAAACTGAGATGTGTAATGACAAATCAATTTTTAAGGGACACCCCAGTCAAGATATTACAACTCAAATGTTGAAATTTCTGTTTTTTATCATAGTTTTTTTTTGGTATGAGGGTGTTTATATGTCTTTAAGTTGGTGGTCAATATTTTTATAAATACACCCTCTGTGTTATCTCATATTATATCTTATAAGTATCAACCCATCTCCTTTTCGTAAATATCTCCTATCATAAGCATAAATGTCATAAAAAATAACAATATCTTAAGATACTTAAGACTTGCCTAAACAAAAAAAAAGAAAAGAAAAACATTTCCATTAAAACAAGTGTTCTTCTGGTGGCATTTATGGCCATTAGGGAGTTGTTTTATTTTGAAAGTCCATCCAGTGTTAAATTTAAGCTGTTGATGATATGATGTTATTAAGAAGTCGTAAAATAGACTATAAAAAAGTTTATAGCCAAAATATAAATAGTTATTTAACTATTTGAATCGAAAATTCATAACCGATAAAAAATATAATATTTAGAGTATAAAATCATATGTTTATGGTATTGCAGGAGAAACTGATAAGAAAAACGACAGCATTTTGACTTCTTCAATTTCCAAAATTTCAACCAAACATTGAAGATCCTATATTGAACAAAGCTTCATTTAGAAATATTTGCAATTTTGTTGCCTTAAATCTTCGTCTACACAGAGAAACTATTCACTCAACTTTATGAAAAAGCTTCATAGTTTTAATGAATCTTTTTCATTCAATAAATAATATGAAAATTTTCATTAAATTTTTAACAAAAACTGTGATAATTAATGAAAAGTTTCTATGTCTTTATTGAAATAAAGCAAAATAAACACAATTCCAATAGCAGTATTCTAGTTACAAACTGCGTTAAACTAAGATTAAAGATAATCTAGATCCTAAAAACTCGGCATTAGTATTTTTTAAAATCGTTGATTTTGATTATTTTTAAAAATTGGCATATTTCAACCCTGTCATAATTTTAATAAAATTAGTATTTCCAAGAAAACTAGCCATGAATTATGTTGTGATTAAAAACAGAATAAATTTTGGTATAGTTTCGACTTGGGTATTTGAAAACTTCATGGTCAGATCGGTCAGATTTGAAAAAAATAAGTACTATATAATCGATGAACTAATGTTTTAACAAAACATTTTTTTTCATTAACATACCGACAAAAAATATAAAACCAATGCATAAAAAAGTACAAGGTCAATTATGCTTCAGCTTCTTCGTGATATACAACCGCTTTTGCATTCCGCATAAATTGTGCAAACATTTATGTAGGTGATCTCACTAGAAAGCTGTTGCTTCCGATAAAATTTATATATGGAATAAAAGTTAAAGCACTAACAATAACACTCTTTTTTGGTCGCCCTATATAATTTTCATGGACAAAAGTTCAGGTTCTGACTTTATTTCATCCGCCATTTTGAATTTTTAAATCGAATTGCAGAATCAGCTACCCCTAACAAAGTTTCAGTTTGGTCAGATGAAAATTTAGTGTTTTTACAGCCATATTTGATACGATATTTTTAATTTTTAGTTTTTATATTCGTTTTTGAAATCATACACCCACATGACTTCTTGGTGCACATTTTCAGCTAGCGAAGGCAGAGAGAGGGAAAGACTTTTGAACAAAAATTGTAAGTTGGGGCAAACTTCTGCGATTTTATTTCGCCCGCCATTTTGAATGTCTAAAATATAATTGCAGAATCAGAATTAGTTACCTACTGTAAACCCAATATAAAATAAAGCTTCTGTTTGATCGGAGGAAAATTTACCTTTTGCCGCCATATTGGATTTGCCTTGTTTGAATTTGAAATTTAGGCGTTCATTTTTTGAAATCAACCACCCCCAAAACTTCTTGGTAGAGAAGGCATACTTTTGGCAAAAAGCTTATGTTCTGGCCCTGTGTCCATTGGAAAAATCAATAACTTTATATTTTAGCAACAATAACAATTGATGAATTTGCTTAAAATAACATTTTAAAAGTTCGGGAATGTTCGGTCATGTTGCCTTACATCTAATTTTTAAGATATATAAAAAAAACTAAGGGAAATATTTCAAATCCAAAAACATCAGCTTATAGGCCAACTCTTTGGACATTTTTTGAATATAACATAGATAATTTTTTTTGTGGAAACAAAAAAAAATGTTGTAAAACAATTTCCAAAACAACTTCAAAGATCCATTAGGGGTTTTCTATCACAAACTTAAAATTTTTTAACATTCCGTTTCGTTTTAAATATTTTATAAAAAAACCCTGTTGCCAGATTCTCCAAGAAAAACGATATTGTTTTGTCCAAAACCAGACCTTAATTGCTATCGTTTTGACGATGTAACTAACGAAAACGTTATGCTAAACTATTATTTTTTTTTTTAACCAAATTGTTAACATTATTTACAATTAATATGTAATATGGTCGTTATTTAACTTTGAAAAGTGGACGATAATCGTCGACCGTCCTACAGAATTCCTAGCCTGGTAAAGTTGCTACACAAAATCAGGCTTTAGCGAACATATTATTTTATAATGCTAACTTTTTTAATTGCGGTAAACAACCGATATTTTCGTTGTTGTGAATCGTGTTGAAAAACTGTTCAAAATAGACAAAAATAACTGAAATAATGCGAAAAACATTTAAAATAGTCTACAACTTTGTAGCGACTGAACTGACCAAATAAAACCAAGAAAAACGCGTGCATTTATTTCGAATTGATGACAGTTGACAATTTTGACATATTCATGCAACTACATGGAAAATATAACGAAATGTTCACTTTACAAAACAGTTCACATTAGCGAACATTCCCTTACATATTGCAGTTGATTTAACTAAACCTTTTTAATTTCAACTCCAGTTTTTTTTAACTGCTATTTGCAGTTGTGTTTTTATACCTAGTCATGTCCATCAAATTCGTATACTGAATTATGTCTATTCGATTGCGTATACGTAACCTGATAAATCTGGTACTTTTCTAGTTTATAGCATAAATGGCTTGTTTCATTTATAACCAACTGAAAAATATTGAATTTTGGTCATCACCCCTTTCAAATTTGTTCAAATTTGGCACAAATATTGTCGTTTTTGCAACTGATTTTGGCTCAATAGACACATTGGTTCGCGAAATATGGCGTCTTAAAAATTGAAAAATCGTTAAAAATCGTTTAGCTATGCTGATTTCATTGGTGAACTACGTTTTTCGATTCATGACACATTTTTTTTTTTGCTAAACGACTTGAAAATTTGGTTAACTTTTATGCATTTTTTCATAAACAAATTTTTTGTGAGATTTTATTCGTTCGGTTTGAGATCATGACAAATTTTTCTCTAAATTAACAGAAAAATTATAATTTTTATATGATAATTTACTTTGACTATTAGAAAAAAATACAGAAAAAGTTATTTTTTTTTAGAAATGTTTAGGTTTTTCTCTACAAATTATAAACAAATTTTTTATGGCCAGGCGTCATCAGTGATTTTCCATTTAAATTGTATTATTATTTGTGTCTTATAATTGTCAGATTGTCTCTATATGATAAATTTTTTAACAACCTGCGGCTGTAAGAATCAAACCTGAGCTCATCTTACATTACAAACGTAACAATACCAAGTCATGACCGTTTTGCGATCAGACCTACGTATGGCCTCGAATCTAATGCAGCTAAATTGCAGTTTTCTTTCCTATTAGCTTTTTCTGTTATTGTATATTATACTCAGAAGTGACAACACTAACAACACAAATATTCTATTTTTAGGTTTTTGTTTATTTTTCTAATCTCCTCCGTCTCTATTTCACAATGTTACCAGATTTTTTAGTGTAAGAAATTGTTTAAATTCAATAATTATTTCAGTTTCCAATAAAACTTATTTAAATATTAAAAAAAATATAAAAAAAATTAAAAATAAACTGTTTCCAATCCACCCTAATTCTTGCAGTTAGCATATATAAGAGCCATGCTCCTGGCCTTTAAAACAAAAGTATTTTAACATATTTTTATGTTTTTAAAAATATTTAATTATTTGGTAGACAATCACTGTAATGAAACATTTTGTTAGAATAACTTTCGCAAATATTAACTTTTTCTGCTGGTTCTTGGTACCCCCACATTTTTTAAGGTATTTAGATATTATGCTAAAAGATGAACTCTTAAATCATATTTTCTCGCTAATCTGTCATATATATTTTTAGAACATTTCGCGTTGTTTCCATGAAACGAACTTTTTTATTTTTCTTTTTTAAGGAAAATAATTGATCAGATATGTCATTTTGCTTATGCACAAACATTTTTCCACCAATTTCGAAATGTAATGCCAAATTGGCAAAAATACTAAACTATAAAGCTGTACATTTTTTAACCAAATTTGATACTCGAATGTTGCTGAAGGTCTTTTTTGTATTTACCATAAAAAACTAAGATAAAATCTTTTATTTTTAATATTTTATGTATAAAAAACTTCCGGCGAAATTTTAATCCAATTTTTCACAAAATCTCGCCTATTAGTTAAGAGTACGACATTAAAATTAGATGCCCGAAATACATAGAATCAATGACCTCTATTCTTCTTTTATTTCTCAAGTCACACAGTGTAACTTAAAAAAACGATTATATTTAATTTTTTTTTTACTTGGTATGCAATTTTTTCAATAAGTCAGAAACCAATACGTTCTCCACCATGACACTTACTGACAGTATAGAGAACGGATTCACCATTGACATATATTTTTTTTTGAAATTTTTAAAAATATTATTTTTTTAAATATTCGCCCGAGAACTTTACACTTAGAATACTATGTAGGTAAACCACTGCAAATGTAGTTAAAAACAAATTAAATTTCACTTAAAGAAAGGACGACTTACATTTCAGAAAATTCAACTAACATTGCCATTTGTTTTTTAATGTTAAAAAAATGAACCACAATTGTAGTAAAAATGAATTACATGTTAGTAAAAAAAAAAACAAACATACATTTCTTTTATTTTTTAAATAACATGAAACTACTGTAAAAATGAATATAAAATCATAAAACAGTCATTTGATGTGGTTTGTTTTTTTAAATGAAGAACAAGGTTAGTAAAAATTTAATTTGTTCTACAAATGACTGACATTTACATTAAAAATAAAGAAACTGTATTACAACCCAAACAACTACATATTTTTAAAGCAAAAGTTCCCTGAGGAAACTTTGAACTTTTGAAAGGTAATTTTTAATTTATTTCGCGAAAGTTGAACTTTGAACTTTTGAAAGGCAATTTTGTCATTTTTAATTTAAGACCTCAGTGGTTTTCGTAGCAGCAACACTTTTCATTATATGCTTAATTTTGTAAAGTTATTTTAGTGCTGTTTGAACGATTTTTTAAATTTTTATGACGCTATATTTCGCGAACCAAGGGGTCTAGTTAGCCAACAATTCGTGTCAACCTTAGTTGCATAAAAGACAATATCTGTTTCGAATTTAAACAAATGGGAGAGGGAAATTAGTTGGTTGTTTTTATTTATTTTAACTCAAATTTAACTTATTCATTATTTTAGTGAAGACAAAAAAAAAATGTCAACTTTGAAAATTAAAAAAAAAAAATTAAATCATGTTTGTATATTAAAAACACATCAAATTCTTGACATTTCTTTAACTAGATTTTACCTTAGGGAATTTTGTATATAAAAATCTAAAGTATATAATAGTTAAATAAAAAAGACGTGACAACAGTTAAAGGTAAATTAAACAATTTTTCTTTAATATACACGCAAAAAATTAAAAGCGTAAAATCAACTAAAAAAGCGTATAAGTTAAATAAGTTTATTCCGTAGAAAACAACTTGAAAAGTTATTCGACTAGTTAAAAAAATAACTTCGGCAAAAAGTTGTAATATAAAACTACTGGCATTTATACTTTAGAAAATTTGTAAACTTTCCATCACATTCTTGACATTTCTTTAACTTGATTTTACCCTAGGGAATTTTGTATATAAATAAAAAAAGACGTCACAACAGTTAAAGGTAAATTGAAGAATTTTTCTTTAACATACACGCAAAAAATTAAAAGTGTAAAATCAACTGAAAAAGCGTATAAAATAACTAAGTTTATTACATAGAAAACAACTTAAAACTTTTTCGACATGTTAAACAAATAACTTTGGCAAAAAGTTATAATATAAAACTACTAACATTTATACTTTAGGAACTTTGTAAACTTTCCATATGTTGGTTTTATGTGTAATTCCATTGTTATACTTTATTAAATCAAACAATTTTATTTTGTTCTGTTTATCCATTTTTATATATAATATTTTTTATTTCCTTTCCATACAAAAGCCCTTTCTTTAATTATTTTTTTAATAATATGAATTTATTAATACTCTTTGTATAATAAATTAAATAAATTTAAAAAATACTTAGCTTACAACGCAAACCATTTCACAAATGCCAACCATAAGAATGTAGCAGAAGTAATATTGCTACTGCTGGCAGGCAGTTTCAGACAAGAAAAATCTAAACGGATAAATCCAATATAATAAAATTGTTTGAACGCAAATACATACAAATTTTTATCCAAAAATATCGATTTATGATATTTGAAAACAGAAACAATAAATAGTTTGTATTAACATTTTGTCAAGTTTAATAGTTTTCTTTTGTATGTCAGTCAAGTAAACCATTTGTTATCTTGTTTAACTTAAGCTTTGTTATGTTTAATATCTTACTTTAGAAAGTTACAACAAAAAACTTAGGTAAGCTACAAATTCTTATAAATTGGAGGAAGAACAAAGTGAAATATTTTAAAGTACAAGTAGCCCTTATCATCAACAAAGGGAACTTTGTAATAATACAAAATAAATTATAATATGTAATTTATACTTGGGCTGCGGTTGTTTATACTTGACTTGTATATTTTGTATCAACTTGATATAAAAAAAAATAACAAAGCTGACTTCGATATTCTTACACCAATTTATTTTTTGCGTGTATGCATAGACGTACTTTATGTCTAAAAGAAACAAAGAACGAAAGTTAACATTATAAAGTATTTTCATTTGAATTTTTTTTCTTTCATACCGAACAAAAACTCTTACTAAATATATCTTCATTGTAAAGTTAGGAGTAAAAAAAAAGTTACAATATCTCCCAAAAACTTTATTCCTTCTTTCGCCATTAACAAAAAAAGCACCTCCCTTAAACAAGTACACTCATAGAAATAAATCTGTAAAAATAGCAGAAAAAAATGTTAAAATCAGCAGATTTTTTTTTTTGCTAAATATTAATAAAAATTAATCTGTTAACTCTACAAAATTTTAGTTATATTTGAGTTGAATTTTAGTTAATTAAAAAATATCAATTTACTCTGCTAAAATAAGCAAAAACTTTTACTAAATATGTGTAGACTAAGAACAGCAAAAAAAAAAAACTGTAATATGAAAAAAAATTTTGCTACACTCAGAAAATCCTTGCCGTAACTACATGTCAGTCATACGTGTAATCAATTTTAGTAATAATTTTTGACTGTAATTGTAGTGATTTTAATATGGGATGTGGGTCAGATTAACAGGTTACTGTTCTATACCCTAAGCCAACAAGTAATATAATATTTGCTAGTTTATAACTTAAATAAATTTTTGCTTCTATACTAAAACCAACACTTTACCCCATATGTTACAAAAGTACAAATTCTAATGATAGATTTCCAGAAAAATGTTGCATCATTATACCTATTATTGTTCAAAAAAATTGCTAATGTCAGCTCGCTGATTTTCAGCAACAAAATTAGTAGATTCAGCAAAAGTTTTGTTAAAACTTAGTGGATTAGAAATTAAAAAACCCTTGCTAAACATTAATAAAATTTTTGCTAAATATTAGTAGACTGAAAAAAACTCAAAAAATTTGTAGAAAATTTTTACTTTAGTTAATTTATTTTGCTGAAAATCATAAAACATATTTTTGTGATTCTTTTTAAAATAATTTATTTTTCAACTACTTACATCATTGGTTGTCTAAATGCAGCAGAGAATTATAGAAACGAAACGAAAAAATAACAAAACGTAACATATACAACCCTTTTTTTGCAATAAGAAAAAGGAAACATAAAAATTTACCTAAGATGTATGTCTTTCGCTTTAGTCTGTCTACTTGCTGTATATTTGTTATCAACTTGAGCACTCAATTTGACTACAAATACACGTTTAATCTTTTTTAAATTTATATATTTTATTTTGTCTTTTATTTAATTAATAGACAATTACTTTCACAAGCCGGTGAAAACGCAAAATTTAAGTTGTTTCAATCCACAATTTCGTTTTATGTATGAAAAACAGATACAAAATCTTCCATGGTTGATTTTTTTAAGTGTCTTACTAGAGTTGTACTTTTTAGTATAATTTTCCTCGTCGCTACTACATCTTATAACTTTTAATCTGGTTGTCGTTAACACTATTGATGTGCGAATCAGCACAATTTTTTTTTAGCAAAATAAATTAGTAAAACATTAGTAAAATATTAGTAAAACATTAGTTTAAAACAGTTAAGTGCTGATTAAGTATAACTAAAATTTTAGTTTAAAAACAAATTTTTGCTAAAAAATTGTAGATTGCAGATTTCAGAAACACACATTTGTATTAATTTTACATTTTTTCGTGATTTTAACAGATTAATTTGTTACTTGCAATTAACTAAAATTTTGCTCAAATATAACTAAATAGCTGTATATTCAACAGATTTATTTTTGAACTATTTTGATCTTACTAATATTTAGCAGAAAAAAATTTAAGCAGTTTTTTCTGCAACGTCAGTTTTAACTAAATTTTTTAATAATTTTTGCAAACATGTTTACCCATTTTTTTCTATTAGTGTATTGTAGAGAAATTTCTTACATTAACTTACCTTTATTGTGTTGATGATGTTTATGGTTACACAGTCATGGCTTCTGCTCCACCTAAGACTTTGTGGTATGTACGTGTGTAATATCAGCTTTTCGGTTTGCAACTGATATCGACTTTGGTATTTAATTTTCTAACTAAACAAGATACGGTTATTCGTTTGATGATAATACAGGTGTTCAGGTGTATACTTTAGGGGTGATTTTAATGTGTCTGTGTTAGTAAAGGAAATAAAATGGGAGCATATCTCGCATTGGTAGGATACCATGCCTGATTTGTTTTAATGCAGAATGTTTGTGTAAAATTGATGTTCAAGAGTTCAAAACTGGTTCATGCGCGTGGTAAAGTATGTATTAAATATAAATAATGTTATTTATATAATTGTTATATATATAATGTTATGTATACTTTTGATCAAAAAAATGATTAAAAATGGTTGATATAATCTACACAACTCTTTAAATAAGGATTTTTGTTAAAACAAGTTATAAGATTTATTGTATAATATAAGTAAATTGTTGCTTTTTAAAAAGTTTTAATTTTATGATTAGGCTTACCAAATGAGCCAGTTCATACACTAAAGCAGACAAAATTTCTCATACAGTAGATTGTTGTCGGCTGTATGTAATATCTCGGTTTGAGTTAAGCCAATCGTCGTTTTCTCATTTCGGAGAACTGAAGATTAGCGTGATCTCTATGAAACAATTGTATTGTTTATCATGAAAATTATCAAGCTTTTTAAAAAGCAACAAATAAAAATCTATTATCGTCGGCTTGCCTGCAAATAGTGTGATGTGTTTTTTATGTGTATTTTTCAGGAGAGCGAGAAAACTGATTTATATTATCCTTTTAAGATATTTTTTTATACATCATATGCCCTAACGATTTACTACCTTAATTACTAAAATACTGCATTAAAAGAAATCTGAATTTAATGTCTGTTACAGAGCGGAGAGCTAAATGGTAAAAAATAAATCGAAATAACACATAAGACTACTTGCATGCTAGCCGACAATATGACAATATCATATTAGAATTTGGACTTGAGGTAGAACAATATTCTAACAAAATATATATGAAAATATAGAAAGTCCAAAAAACTATTTTTATATTATTATTACAAAAATTAAAAACAAATTTTATAAAAAGACTATTATTTTTTAACTGTATGTGAAAGTTCGTGATGTTTTTGCAGCTCAAAATCGAAATGGATAAAAAGTAAATTTTTGAACGTCTCTAATTATTTTTCGGGAAGCGATAAATTTGTTCACTACCCTTCGTCCAATAGGGTATTAAATGTAGTTTTAATAGAGGATTAGTTTATTTTTAGAATATATCGTCCATCCGGTACACACAGGGAAAAGATCAGTTGGAATTCGTTTGATATTAAATTATTTAAGTTGGTAAAGAAATATTTTAGCTGTGTGTGCATACAAATGTTAATCAGGACCAGTTATTTTGTCTAGTACAAGTTTAAAAATTAGCTTAACAAACTAACTTTCTTGGTGACAGACAATGGGTTGATTTCCCTAATTATACAATTTTAAATATGATTAGAAAAACTACTAGTCTATGCAACCATAGAAAAAAATCTTCAGTAATTTTATTATAATAATAACCCTTGCTCCCAATTGCCGGATCTATCATATCTTGTTCTGAACAAAATAATTGTAATTTGCTATTTATGTCAAAATAATTATTTAAAAATAACAAAAAGAAAATTGAAACAAAAAAACAAGTAGTAAACCATAGAAGTACAAAAATTTTAAATTCTTAGAAAATACGTAATAATAGTAAAAAACAAGAAGGAGATGCTGATGTGGTAGTCTTAAATTTTGTGTACATAAAAACGCCAATTATTGTAGTTGCTCGTTTTTCTTTCAGAATTTTAAACGTATTTGTAAGACGGAGGATGACTAAAATGCGCAACAATATTCTTCTTATATTACAAAAACGGGTCCTTCAAATATGGGGTAAAATTGGAGAAAACTAACATTTTAATAGCAACTACCTAGCAACGTTATTACTCTATCTAGTGCAGTTGCGAAAAAGATGTTTTTATATTTTTTAAGTAGAGCCTACACTCAAGACCAGTATGCCGGGTTTTCCGGTCTTCGGTCTACCCGGTTACACCGAAAGACCGGGTAGAACGAAAACCAGGGAATCGCAGTAAGTCCGGCTACACTGAAAACCATGTCTATTTTTTGCATAAAAACTTGTGGATTTTTAACACAAAAATAATTTTTTTAATAAAAGTACCTCTTTCAAAAATAAAGTACTCTTAAAAAAAGTAAGTATTTTTAAGAAAAAGTACCTTTTTTCACAAAAACGTTACTTTTTCACAAAAAAATTTCTTTTTTTACATTAAAAAAAGTACCTATTTCAAAAAAAAATATATATATATATACCTTTTTAAAATACTCTCTATTTAAAATGGTACTTTTTAAAAAAGGCATTTTATGGAAAAGTTTACTTTTTTTAAAAAAGATACTTTTTTAAAATTGTTTTAAAAAGGTAGTTTTTTGACAAAGAAATTTTTTTATAAAAGATATTTTTTATAAAAAAGGGTATTGACATTCAAAAAATAAATAAATGAATTATATTAATAGTGGGCGAATAAAACCACAGTCTTAAAATTTGTCCGCCTACATAACTGCCATTGTGCGCGATGGCACGAACAGGTGAGCTTCGCGCACAGTTCTGTGCATCCTAGTTCTTTATCATCCTTGGTTAGGATGTTCCTTAAAAAACAATTTGTCGATTTTCGTTCATTACACCTAACTAATATTCGATTTTAACTGCAAACATTTTATTTAAGGGATAAAATCTCCATATATAAAAAAATTTCTCATGTGAATGATTGTGAAATATTATTGATGTCACCCAAGTCTGATATTTGGATATGCGATAAAGTGTACAAAACTAACGAACAAGAGCAGTTATTTTTTGTACAAATCTTAGTTTTAAAAGTTAAAAGGTGGGGTCCAAAATGGCCCCAAGAAAGCCAAATGAACACATACCCCTTTAAATTTTTTTGGTAAATCGTTTGGTAGATCTTTAAAATACCTTTAAATTGACACCCATTTTTGTATAGCTTTTTTGAAATTAATGTGAAAAAAAATGAAAAACAGGAAACTGCAGCCGTTTTTGAAGACCGAACTTAAACTGCTGGAAAATATCCATTTCCCAACATTTCTAAACAAAAGTGTAGCCACAAATATTTTTTTGCAACTTTTTCTATGAAAAAATCCATGTTATATAGTATATAATATACAAATAAAATATAAAATATATAAAATTTTCCAGGGGGACAAAAAACTGTTTTATTTTGAATATTTTTTTAAATCTGTAAATGCTTCTTTTTCTGTTCGCCCTCATTCAATATAACAATATAATGGTAATAATATGTCATTACTTTTTTGACTACCAGTAATGACACCAGCTTACTCTCTTCATTATTTTAATACAAATAATAAGGACTTACTTGTAACTAGTTATTATTCCCATTATTTTCAACAAAAAAATAATGAGTTACCAAAACGTAGTTCTAAACATTTTTTGAAAATTTAGTTTTAGACTCATTATTCTTTCAACAGCAGTAAGTAGATATATAACTACTTATTTTTGATTTTTTTGTAAACTGGAAAGTAATGACATGTTGTGCCAGCTAGTCATTTATGTTAGAGGAGCGGCTTACTGTCAATCCCGTGTGGCCACATTTTATTAAAAAAAAATTTTTCAATAAAAAATCTTTTTTTTTTACTAAATTTATTTTTTTCGAAAATTTATTTTTAGACTCATTATTTTTGTCCATACTAGTAAGCATATACATATATTTTTTTATTATATAAGGTGTTTTCTGTTGATATGTCATTATTTTAGGCTACAGCCTCATGTAAAAGAAATGAAATTTGTAATGACAATTGTAATTACTTACCATTACCATGGTTATACTTTTTTACATTGGGTGATAGTTGCAATTAAAGAAAAACTAAAAAAATTTAAAAAATTATAATTCGTATTTGTGTGTGGAGCGACTCCTTTCTATTACATTTTATGAAAATTAATAATTTTGTCAAAAGTTGAAAAAAGTTTGAATTTTTCATAAAAGTTTTCATAATTTTCGGAAAAATATCACCTTAATTTGACTAGTCTATAATTATCTTTACTTTTATTTAAAAATTCTTTAACCCTTAGTGGCTTGCAGACAAAAAAGACACATGAAACTTAATTTTAATAGTTAATAATATAAGATTGTTGATAAAAAAAAATTTCCACTTGAAAAAAAATATTTTTTTATGTCGTCTGATACACATAGGATTAATGTTTCCCCTTTTTACCAAAAATGACCTACGAGGAAATTTACACAGTAATTGCTTTCTGATTTTCATTATATTTGGATATGTGATAAGAAGTGTACAAAACTAACGAACAAGCGCACTTACTTAACTCACCAATCTTTAATTTTCTT
This sequence comes from Delia radicum, assembly GCA_021234595.1. Classification (NCBI taxonomy): domain Eukaryota; kingdom Metazoa; phylum Arthropoda; class Insecta; order Diptera; family Anthomyiidae; genus Delia; species Delia radicum. The sequence continues at coordinate 81,736,550 of CM037851.1, forward strand.
TTATTCTACAAACAGAATAGCACTTTATAAATTAGGGTTAATTTGTACACATTTTTTATATTTCATATCTAAAAGATTTTCTAATTTATGTTTTTTCACTTTTAGTGTTAAATTTGTAAAATTTCCATCGTTTTTTTTTTGTCACTTTCTTATCAGTTGCAAAATTTATAACCAACAATTGTTCGTAACCAAAAACTTTTCACACTTCTCCATAATTTAACACACACAATGGTTAAGACAATAACCACAGAAAACCACATACAACTTTGGCATTTTATTCCATCATCATCATCCTTCTCCCTTTGACCAGAAATAGAAAGTGTTGAAATTTTGTTTTTCTAGTTTATCAATGTTGTAGCATCAGCAAACATTTACAATCGTTTTATTTTCTTTATAACATTGTCATACATTTAGTTTAACATCTTTACCCTCCTTCATTTTCATGTCCTGTAAGGTTTGCTAAAGAGTACTAAAACTTAAAGTGAAATTTAAACTTCCGAAATCGTTTACGTGTAGAATAGGATGTCCCTTAAAAAGGATTGGTTGATTTTTATTCATTACATCCCCAGTTTCTAGCAAATGATTTATTTTTATTAGAAAACGTTAACTCGTGCCAAATGTCAGCTGAAAATGGCCCCCAAGAAGAAATTGCCAACCGCACGAAAAAAAAAAATAGTACTGCCAAACCACTGCAGTTTTTGCAAAACCCACCGTAATATTGCCATTTAGAAAAAAGTGTCCGATGAAGTCAAAATTCCATATCTAAATACTATTGAGTATATTGAAGAAATAAATGAAATATAAAATTAAATTTTTAAAAATTTTGAATTTTGGGAATTTTTAGTAATTTACATAAAATTCCCAAAATTCAAAATTTTTAAAAATTAAATTTTTTATTTCATTTATTCCTTCAATATACTCAAAGCTATTTAGATATGGAATTTTTAAACCCACGCATAAATTTGATACGCATAAATTTGATAAAACTGAAAAACGTGTATTTTAAAATTTAATTTCAAGATTTTTTTAAATGCCTAATTTGGATATATCAATTGCCATTTGTATAGTATTATAATTGTTATTAAAAAAAAAAATAAATAAATTTAACAAAATTATTTTTCGTGTTTGTGTGTGTACCTACTCCTTTCCAGGACATTTTATAAAAATTGATTATTTTGTCAAAAATTAAACAATATTTGAATGTTTTCATCAAAGTTTGCATAATTTTCGAAAAAATTTCCACTTGATTAAAATAATTATTTTATGTAATTTCATCCACTTGGTTCCACTTTTGACCTAAATAGACCCATTGGGAAATTTACAAAATAAGTTCTTTCAGTTTTTCATTAAATTTGGATATGTGACAAAGGGTACTAAACTAATTATCAATAGCAATTCGTTATCGTTCTAATCTTACTTTTAAGCGTTAAAAAGGTGGAGTAAAAAATGGCAGCAGGAAAAACAAATAAGCATATACCCCCATTAAATTTTATTGGTTAATCATTAGATATATCTTTAAAGTACTTTTAATTGACAACCATTTCTTATGGGTTCTTTAAAATAAATGTGAAAAAAACGACAACAAATAAACTGGAGCTTTTTTACCCTACCCTTGTAACCCTTTAAAATCGGATTAGTACGAAAAAGTGTTGCTTTTGTTCGTTAGTTTAGTACCTTTTATTATCTTTCCAAATTTTATCAAAATTTGAAAGAAGTCTTTTTGTAAATTTCCTAGTGGGTCTTTCTTTATGAAAAAATAAATTTATTCAAATTGAGTCAACTAATAATTTGTTTCAAGTGGATTTTTTTTATCAGTTTAAAAGATTTACCACCTTGTAGTTATAATATAAATAACATTTTATGGGTCTTTTTTGACCCCAGCCACCGTAGGAAAAATTTGACTTTTTTGAGCAATTTTGCAGCCCACAGTTTTCAACGAATTAAAAAAAAAATTTTGGGAATAAATATAAAACAAAGTTACCTAAAAGTTGAAATTAATTTTGTTTATATCGCACAATTTTTAGATTTTCTATAGCAAAAAAATATAAATTTAATTGATTCTGACAATTTATTAAGAACATAAAATAAATGACTTTCAAAAATCGGCCAAGAGAATTCCTACTGGAATTTAGTTAAATGATTTTCAAATTTAAATTTTTTCAAATTATTTGCTAATTTGCTCAAAAAAAAAAATCAAATTTTCCTTACTGTGTCAGGCCACTAGCGGTGGAGGATTAAAAAGTAAAAATAGTGCTTACCCAGAAGCTGCTCCGGAAGGTATTATTTAACTTCGAAGCGCTTCCAAAGCAACTCCAGAAATTATGATTTTTGTTCGCGATGTCCCACTTGGTATGTCTCATTTAAGCAGGTGAAAAACGATTCTTTCATTTGTTCTTAGAAGCACAAAATTCATGACTTCTTAGGCAATAAGAAGTGTTTTTTTCTTGTACGATATGTTAACAACATTAATGCTTCATGGTATGCATTCTTTATTGCTTCATTGTAAGCATTATTCACTGATTCAAAGAAGCCATTTTGGGAAGCACTACAGAATGCCTTCCCTGAATAGTATGCATTGCTTACAAAATCCAGATTATTTTTGCTGGGTAAAGTCTAATCAAATTTAAGTAATATTTTTCCGAAAATTATGAAAAATTTGATGAAAACATTTAAACTGAAACAAACAAAAAAATATTTAAAAATAACAAAATCGTTAATTACCCAGCGATACAAAATTGACTCCTAAATTTCCTGGAAAGGAGAATTATAATTTTTTATTTTGTTTTTATTTTTTTTTAATTACAAGTATTATATTTTGAAAATAGTAATCGACATAACCAAATTAGGCATTTTAAAAAATCTTTAAAATTAATTAAAAAAAACATGTTTCTGCATTTTTTTTATCAAATTTGTCCGCTGTTTTTGATTTTAGGCTAAAGTGGCATCATCATATAATATAAATTCAGAATTCCATATCTAAATAATTTTAAGTATAGAGCAATTCCATATGAAAACGATCAAAATTGGCAAATTTTTGGACGACCCCTCTCCGATTTTAAAATAAATAGTCTCAATCGATTGCCCAGCAAAAAATAATGTACCTACATATTTTTTTTTTTTTATAGTGACTGGTTTAGTGGTGGTGTGCACCACTGTCATGTGACAAAATTGAAGAATTGTTCATAAGGGACCTCATTGAAAAAAACTACTAAAGCGATCGCAACGAGTGATAGCTCGTTGGAAAGGTATTGAATCAGCTTTAATTGAAAAATAAAATTTTCCTAATTTTTCTCAGAAATTTACCTTTTTTCCCATGAAAATTAAATTTTCCCATGAAAATTAAATTTTCCGATTTTCCACAGAAGCTCCTAAATTTTCCGGCTAATTTTATTTTTTTTGGATTCCTCATAATTTTTGCTTTAAGAATCAGCAATAACAAAATGGGCCCCGACTCCTTGTTTGGACAGGAGAAGAGCATTTAAGAGACCACCTTGTTCTCATTGTTTTTATATTTTTTATAATTGAAATATTTTTAATTATTTAACAAGAAAAATTAGGAAAATTTTATTTTTCAATTAAAGCCTGATTCAATACCTTTCCAACGAGCTATCACTCGTTGCGATCGCTTTAGTAGTTTCAATGAGGTCCCTTATGAAGAATTCTTCAATTTTGTCACATCACAGTGGTGCACACCACCACTAAACCAGTCACTATAGAGCAATTCCATATGACATGTGACAAAATTGAAGAATTCTTCATAAGGGACCTCATTGAAAGTTGTTTAAAAAAAAAACTACTAAAGCGGTCGCATTTTATTAATTGAAAAATAAAATTTTCCTAATTTTTCTTGTTAAATAATTAAAAATAATTCAATTATAAAAAATATAAAAACAATGAGAACAAGGTGGTCTCTTAAATGCTCTTCTCCTGTCCAAACAAGGAGTCGGAGCCCATTTTTTTATTGCTGATTCTTAAAGCAAAAATTATGAGGAATCCAAAAAAAATAAAATTAGCCGGAAAATTTAGGAGCTTCTGTGGAAAATCGGAAAATTTAATTTTCATGGGAAAATTTAATTTTCATGGGAAAAAAGGTAATTAAAGCCTGATTCAATACCTTTCCAACGAGCTATCACTCGTTGCGATCGCTTTAGTAGTTTTTTTTTTTTAAACAACTTTCAATGAGGTCCCTTATAAAGAATTCTTCAATTTTGTCACATGACAGTGGTGCACACCACCACTAAACCAGTCACTATAAAAAAAAATAAAAATATGTATTTACATTATTTTTTGCTGGGCAATCGATTGAGACTATTTATTTTAAAATCGGAGAGGGGTCGTCCAAAAGGTGATCGCTTTCATATGGAATTGCTCTATATTCAATGAATGAATAAAGTGAAAAATTAAATTTTTAAAATGGCGAATTTTGGGAATTCGCAATAAAAATACACTTTCTTACAAATGGGCCGTTTTTGGCCGAAATTCGGTACGTGTCATCGTTTTAGAAAAAAAATCAAATCGATTTCTTCCATTTGGAAACATTTTTAATAAAAATGCATGGTGTTATAATACATATATTTCTAAGGGACACCCTAATGTACAATGAAAGGGTTTTAATCTAAGATATTCTTTTTTTCTGTTTGAATATACAATATATTATTTCGTTGATATTATCTCTCAAATATTCGTATCTAAATATTTGAATTTGTAAGACGAAGTAAAAGGATTATTTTAAGTAATTGCTAACCATTGTTTTCTTTGGTTTCCTTGTTCCTTAAAACAAATATTGTTAAACTTGAAGAAAATCTTTTGCATTTGTATGAAAGTTACAGGGGGTTCTTCAAATACGGTTTGCTTGTTAACTACAATATTTACATTTATCCTGGTTAAATCCTTAAAGAAATATTTCAAAAATCAGTTAAGCTGTTAATAGTTATATACACATGTCTAAGAATTTATTTTAAGACATTTAATACTTTTTACTCATATTAGAGACAGATCTTTGGAAAGAGTTGAAGGATTCAGACAAACAAATTATAGGATTAAATGTATTAATTATAAAACACAAAATATTTTGTTGTTCTTAAATTCTATTTTAAATATTTTCCAAATTTACTTAATTTATATATTAAATTAATTTGACCACGAGCTCCTGATCCGGGATAAAAACCAACCTTTTATTTAAATTTTTGATACGGTCTCATACATATTAATATCTTAATATATATCGATTAATATTACCTTAGATGTAACATATATTATTACATATGGTATATATTAATTAGCATGATATCATATATAATTTTATATGGATTAAGGCAATGTTACGTATAGCAATATATGGTATCATATTAAAATTCAGTTTTACATCGAATCTAAAGTGTTTATTGTCAAATTTAAATTTAAACTTAAATTTCGTTTTAAACATGTTAAATATTGTAAATTAAATTAAAAATTTAGAACATTTCTAATTTAATTGAGTTAGACAGAATTTTAAAATTATATTTTCATTTATAATTTGTCTATTTAAAATTGCAACAGAAAGCTTATTAGATTGAACTGAATTTATAAAATTTCAAACATAATTGGAATTTGGAATTAGAACATGCAAAAACTTTAGATTAGATTGTGACTAATTATTTTAAATTTAGAATATTTTAAGTACAAGGTTTAACAATGCAAAAATCATAATTTAATTTGAATATTTTTGCTATCATTTAAAAATTTAAAAGAAATCTTTAATTTATTTACAACTCCGCTGATTACGAATGAAAATTTTGTGCATTTAAAAAATACCAATTTATAATTTATTTGAAATTTTTAATTGTATCTAAATTAATCTAATATAATAAATTAATCGGGTCTTTTTTCGTATGTAATTTATAAAGGGTCCGCCAAATAACTTTTTTTTTTTGAAAATGCTATAAAAAAAAAAACTACTGAATATTTTCTCAAATTTCTTTTTTTATTTGAAAGTACAATCATTCCGGTTAATAATGAAAAATAATTTCATTGAAATGGCTGCTTCGGCTGGCCATGCAGTAGCCTATACGATCGGTCCAATTATGGCCCAATTATGCCTCTGGACCAAAATCCGCACCAAACAGTGACTAGTTTTGGGTGTATCGGCTTTTCAATGTATGCGTGCGGGTTTTCTGTACCCCAAATGCGACAATTTTGCTTGTTTACATACCCGCCAAGATCAAAATGAGCTTCATCTGAACAGATGAATTTTTTTGGCAGAATCGGCATCATTCATTTTCGCACACATTCTGCAACATTACCATGATTTTCAAAGTAATGTCGCAATATTTCCCAGCGTTGTTCAAGCGTATACACAACCATATTCGTTCAGCGGAAGGATAAAACTAATTATCTGTCAAATCAGATATGGGCTAAGTGTTACCATTCACGAAATAAGCACTAGTTGAAAAAAAAAACGTTAGATGGCGGACCCTTTATAATTAATTATGGGGTCATATTGAATTAGATAAGGTTCCAAAGCTCCATATAAGATTTTTTTTTTAAATTATTAAAGTGTCATGTCATTTTTTTTCCTACTACGAGTAATGACACCCGCTTACTCTCCACATTACTTTAACACAAATAATAAGGACTTACTAATAACTAGTTAGTTGTCTCATTATTTTAAGACAAAAAATTAATGCCTTACCCATAAGTAATTATTTTTTTATTATTTTAAATACAAAGTAATCTAAGTATTGATCATTTTTGAAAATTTATTTTTAGACACATTATTTTTTCACTTCTAGTAAGTATATATATAACTACATATTTTTGATATTTTTTAAGCTGAAAAGTAACCATATTTTGTGCAAGCAAGTCGTTTATGTTTTTATCTATCAAGTATAATATGTCGAAATAGATCAGATGGTAAAGCGGTTGACTGACAACCTGGAGGCCCGAGTTCGAATCCCGTGTGGGCATATTTTATTAAAAAACTAATTTTTCAAAAATATTTTTTTTTATTAAATTTAGTTTTTTTTTTAAATTAATTTTTCGAAGCATTATTTTTGTTCATACTGGTAAGCATATATGTAACCACATATATTTCTATTTTTTGTAAGGTGTTTAGTAATGATGTGTCATTATTTTCCTCGACATGACAATTGTAACTAAAGGGTGGTTAAATTGTAAGGGCCGATGTTGAATGTGAACCACACCTAAACGCCAAGTTTTTTTTCCGAATTTTATTTGACATTTCTTTATTTCAGACTTACTCAATTTGAACCATGGAGAGATACACAATCCAACAACGTGTTAAAGTTATCCAGACTTATTATGAAAATGGGCGTTCAAATCAAAATGCATATCGTGCACTTCGTGATTTTTTTGGTCAATTTGATCGTCCAAATGTGCGTACAATCGCAAAAATCGTGGAAAAATTCGAGCAAACCGGGTCTGTAGAAGATGTCAGAACACCAGTGCATGCTCGTACAGCTCGTACTGCAGAAAATATTGCTGCTGTTCGCGATAGTGTGGCTGAAGAGCCGTCCACCTCAACTCGTCGTCGTGCCCAACAATTGCACCTCTCACGCTTGTCGTTGATGAACATTATGCATAAAGACTTGTATTTACACGCTTACAAGGTGCAATTGGCTCAAGAACTAAAGCCTCTTGACCATTCCAAACGTCGTGAATGGGCAGAATGGTGGCAAGAAATGGCAACAGTGGATGATCAATTTTCGAAGAAAATCATCTTCAGTGATGAGGCACATTTTCACCTCAGTGGATTCGTCAATAAACCGAATTGCCGCATTTGGGCGAATGAGAATCCAAGAGTGATTGTCGAAAAACCAATGCACCCACAAAGAGTGACTGTTTGGTGCGGTTTATGGGCTGGCGGCATCATCGGGCCGTATTTTTTCCAAAATGAGGCCGGTCAGGCAGTTACTGTGAATGGTGTTCGCTATCGTGAGATGATAACGAACTTTTTATGGCCCGAATTGGAAGATATGGATGTGGACGATATGTGGTTTCAGCAGGACGGTGCCACTTGCCACACAGCTAACGAAACAATGGCTCTTTTGCGCAACAAATTCAATGGCCGTGTTATCTCACGTAATGGCGATGTCAATTGGCCGCCAAGATCATGTGATTTGACACCGTTGGACTTTTTTCTTTGGGGTTATTTGAAAGAAAAGGTGTACGTCGATAAGCCAGCAAAAATTCAAGAGCTAAAGGATGAGATAATTCGGCACATTAACGGCATAGAACCTCCATTATGCCTCAGCGTCATCGAAAATTTGGACCATCGGATGGAGGTGTGCCGCCGTGGTCGCGGCGCCCATTTGGCCGATATTTTGTTCCATACATAATTGAGTAATACCAATATATCATAATAAAATAAAATTACAATAATTTCCTAAATAGTTTGTGTTTTATTCAAAATCAACATCGGCCCTTGAAATTTAACCACCCTTCACTTGCCATTACCATATATGTACTTACATATATAACCACTTATATGGTAATGTTTTTTTTTATACACTGGGATGAGTATATTTTTAATACCGACATTTAAAGCAAGTGACAATTATAGAACCTTTTCCTACACTGATAGAAATTTGTGCGTAGTATTAATGAATTTCTTTATTAATCCAATGAATTTTTTCATAAAAAAGTCCCCAAAGAAACGTATCATTGAGTCAATAAAATGTGTTTCATTAAATCTATTTTAATGAATGGTTTCATTGACCCAATGAAAATTTCATAAAGTATATGAAATTTTTTCATAAATCCTAGCCTTATTGCTATGAAGGTTTCATGTGTTTAATGAATAAAACTCAAAGTTTGTATGAAATATTTTCGTTGATATTTAATAATTTGCACTTTTTGTGATTATTTTAGCATAGCATTAATTTGGTGGTTATTGAGAAATTATCATTCGTTGATATTATTTATAATGTCTGGTCTTTAAAGGATCTATAAAATATTTTTATAAAAAAAAGTTCGAAAAGTTCGAAAGTAAGCATCACAGGCTGTTCTGCAAAAGCGATGGCAGATTTTTATTAAACTCAGCCTGATTCAGCAAATTTTCGTTACTTGGAATATTATGACATGTAAGAAAAAAAATCTAACAAGAAAGGATTTCCCGGGGCCACCCACCCATGTAGCACGGTGGTGAAAATTCTATTGTTTCTCAACAAAATTGCTAAAGCTCATAATTTTTGACAATTTTGATAAAAGATAAAATTTGAAAAGTAGCTAATTGGATTTTAGATCGAAAATTACAAATTTTGAAAATAAAATTTTTTTTATCCACAAAAAAGAAATATTTTAATTATTGTACTTTTTTTAAATTATGTATATTAAGAACTTTAATGATTGAAAAAATCGTTTAAATATAATTAAGAGGTTGTTAAAAAACAAAAATTTATTATCTTTTAGCATAACGTTTTTGTGTAACATCGTCAAAACGATAACAATTTGGGTCTCGTTTTAAACAAAACTATATCGTTTTTCTTAGACAATCTGTTCCCTGGAATTTAGTGACCAACTATTCAAATTCGTCAAAAACTTTTAGCTTAAGGCAAACTTAATAAAAAAAATTATTTATATTAAAGTTTTGGTTAATTCTGTTTAAAAGAAATTTTTCAGTTTTTTTTTTTTATTTCAAAATTATAGTATAAAAAAATTTTTTTTCTTATTACAAGTCAAAATTTTTATTGAAAAAAAATTTGAAAATTTTTCATTGTTTTAATGAATTTTTTTTATGAAATTATGAAAAAATCATAAAAAATGTTAATGAAAAAAATACCAATATTAATGAATTTTCATTCAGTTAATGAAATTTTTCATTAAACCAATGAATCGATTTTAATGAAATCGTTTCATTAATACTATGAAGGAAAATTCTATCAGTGTAATTAACAGGCATTAACATATTAAAAGCTGAATTAAAAAAAAAAAAACAATTTTAATTTATTTCTGTTTTTCTTGTTTTATTTTTACAAAGTTGTTCAATCTTTCTTTACATTTTTTATAATTTGTGTTAAAAGATGACATATTTTCTTATATGTCGGTACAAAATATATAGTTTTTTATCGAACTGGTTTGGAATTCTGTAGAACGATTGACGATTATAGTCTACTTTTTGTAGTTAAATTACGACCATATCAGATAAAAATGTTAAATATTGTTAACAATGTTATTAAAAAACAAAAATTTCTTGTCATTTAGCATAACGTTTTTGTGTAACATCGTCAAAACGATAACAATTTAGGTATCGTTTTGAACAAAACTATATCGTTTTTGTTAGTGACCAACTATTCAAATTCATCAAAAACTGTTAGATCTAGGCAAATTTAATAAAAAAAATTTATTCATATCAAAGTTTTGGTTAATTCTGTTTAAAAGAAATTTTTCAGTTTTTTTATTTCAAAATGATATTACAAAATTTTTATTGAAAAAAATTTGAACATTTTTCATTGATTTAATGAAGTTTTTTTTATGAAATTGTGAAAAAATCATAAAAAATGTTAATGAAAAAATACAATTATTAATGAATTTTCATTCAGTTAATGAAATTTTTCATTAAACCCATGAATCGATTTTAATGAAATCGTTTCATTAATACTATGAATGAAAATTCTATCAGTGTACGGTTTTTTAGAGTGTGCATATTTTGCCCGACACTGTACCTGAAATGTTTTTAAATCTATTTATTTACAATTCAACGTACTAATAATTTTGACAAACGTATTTTTAAAATAAAAATATACGTCATATTTCACATTTAAAACAAAAATCACCCGAAAAGTTGTTAATTTTTAGAATATGTGAACCGGTTATGTAGTTGTCGATTTCTTCAAACTATTGATATTAAAATATTGTTTACTTAAATTGACTAAGGTTGCGTTTACTTTATACTCGAAATCCAGTTTAACTTAGATTTTAATTTTAAAAGCAGCTTTAGAATATTATAGTCGGTCAAGTTCAATCGGTTATTTTTAATCAACCGGTTTATATTTTAGGGAAAGTTTCAGATAAATACAAAATATAACAAATACAATGTTATAAAGTAAAGGGTCCGCCAAATAACTTTTATTTTTTTGAACTCCTGAACCAATTGGACTTTGTATGGCGTCATACCAAGGTCTTTATGCAAAATTCGTCTCAATGATGTCTCCGAAATGTTGAGAACGACGGTGAATTGATGTTGATGGCGCTTCACGCACACTTTCTGCCACAGCAGCAATATTCTCGGGTGTACGCACTGTTTTTGGCTTTTCACGCTTTGGTTTATCGATGAGGATGCCAATTTCTTTCACTTTTTTCACAAGATAACGAACATACGGACCATATTCGTTCAGCGGAAGGATAAAACTAATTATCTCTCAAATCAGACATGAGCTAAGTGTTACCATTCACGAAATAAGCACTAGTTGAAAAAAAAACGTTAGATGGTGGACCCTTTATTTCCCATAAAATAACCGGGGTTTTTGTGGTATATAAAAATAATATTATTAATATTAACCTATACCATTAACCTTTATCAAAATGACTTCATTTTTTTAAAATAATCATAAATCAGAATAATTTTTTTGTGTTGTCGTCGAAAAAAAAGTTATTGCAATTTAAAATTTCTTTTTATTATTGTAATGAAAAGTTCAATAGAGTTTTTTTTTTGTGTATAGTACAAAGTCATAAATAATAATGTTTTGCCAATAAATGTTCACATATGAATGCTTGAACGCTCTAGCACGTGTATTTTATGTATGATGGTGTACAAGAGGGGTACACTACCAATTTTTTAAGGACATGCAGCCCCCTGTTGACTTTTTTTTTTAAATAACCATTGTTGATCCTTATAACCACTATTGGTAGCCCTTATGTTGTCTTCATATGAAATAATCATTAATTTTTTTTTTTGGTCACCATTAAATTTTTGGGCTTAAAAGCAACAAGGTCATTTTAAAAATAACATTAATAATTTTATATTTGTAAAAATATTAAATACAGTCATGCTTTAAGATGGTATTTTTTAAAATTTTTTTGTTATATTTTTGTGTGACGAATTTTTTTATGGTTGACAAATGACTGATGATTATTGGATACAATAAATACAAATATTTTTTAAAAATTAATTTTATTATAAATATAATTAAAAACTGTATTTGTAAAAGTTCTTTTTTATTCACAATATTTGGAGACTTCAAACGAAAAAAAGAATGAGTCAGTCTTTGATTAAAATGAATGAATGAATGAATAAGTCAGTTATTGATTTAAATCCATTAAATATCTTAAAGAGCTCATACAAAAAAAAAAAATTTTAATCATAAGATTATTTTCAAATAATTTGAATTGTGTTGAAATTGCATCCATTTCTTTTGGCTCATATCCCCCATAAGAAAGGCAAGTTTCGCCGATTTAGATTGATTAAAAAAACTTGTTAAAATATCATATCTGACCAGATCTAGTTAGATCTGTTTTACCAAATCTAAACAGATCTCATAGCATATATGATCAAATTTAATTAGATATAAAAAATGGAGACAAATATATGATCTAGTTAGATCTTATCAAATCTGGCCAGATCTGATCAAATCTAGGCAGATTTGAAATTTTTAAATAGTTTTCGAAATTTTCTAGATACTCGAGTAAAAAAGTTTACATAAAATTATATATGATGAGATAGTTTCTGCAAATATAAGATGATATAATTTGATCCGAAATATGGTTCTATTAAATTGTATTACTTTGGATCTAATTATATTTAATAAAATACTATCCAATTTTATCCGAGTTTTGTACCGATATAATAACATCTAATTGTATTATTTTAGATACAATTAGATTTAATTAGATACAATTAGATACATAATAATCCAAATATATTTAAATTAAAGATATCAAGTTTGTTATAATTTTTATTAAAAATAAAAATTATGTTTTTTTCGACCTTTAATTGTGCAATGAAAATGAAAATTAGGATATTGTCCTAACAAATAATCAAATAATAAATTTTTTGTTTTCAAATTTATTATTTGACCCTTTCTGGAATGTACTGATAGATCTATTTCGGGAATTTTCTAGGTTCCCATCATCAGAACACATTTTGAAAGCGGTAACAATCCCATGCCAAACATCAAACATTCATATGAACTAGTTTACTCACTACATGAGAACTAGTATACATATGAGTTTGAAGTTAAAGATTATAACCATTGATCAAAAAATAAATTGAAAACTTGTTTGATTTGCAAGGTTCACCTCTGGTGGATATTCAATACACGTTTTTTGTTTTTCTCTCATTTTTATATTTTGTTTAGTTTGTAAACAAAACAGGGAAAGTAAACTAGGCGGTACTTTGCCTTTTATACAAGTTTGTTATAATTTTTATGAAAAATATAAATTATGTTTTTTTCGACCTTTAATTGTGCAATGAAAATGAAAATTATTCAAGTTCGAGGCCATACTCTATATTTCTTCATTTCTTCTCTTTGATCAATGGTTATAATCTTTAACTTCAAACTCATATGTAACAAGTGGCGCAAAAATAACCTTCCGATGTTTTTTGGCTGTAATTAAAAAAAAATGAAAAACTTTGATTCTTCTTGTGGATTATTTTTATTTGGTATTTTAATTTTTTTTACATCAAGTCGAGAATATGATGTCATGTAAATGGCCGCCGCCACAGTTGACTGTCATTTGAGCCCTTTTTACGGCATTTTCCATCACTTTGGCCAAAACTTCCGGCGATAGGTCCTCACATTCTTGACGGATATTGTCTTTAAGAGCTGCAAGAGTCTGAGGCTTGTTGACATAAACCCGCGACTTCAAAAAGCCCCACAAAAAGAAGTCTGGAGCGGTCAAATCAGGCGATCTTGCTGGCCAGTGCAAATCGCCAAAACGGGAGATTAGGCTCCCGGGAAATGCATCCTTCAGCATATCGGTTGTGGCAGGTGCAGTGTGTGCCGTTGCACCGTCCTGTTGGAACCACATGTTTTCCAATCCCAATTCATCAAGTTGCGGCAAAAAGAACTCGTTGATCATTGCTCTGTAGCGCCCACCATTCACAGTAACCGTTTGGCCCGCGACGTCTTCGAAGAAAAAAGGTCCGATGACTCCTCCAGCGAAAACAGCACACCATACAGTGACTTTGAACGGGTGTAATGGCTCTTCGTGGGTTACACGCAGATTTTCAGTGCCCCAGAAGCGTAAATTTTGCTTATTTACGTACCCGCTAAGATGGAAATGGGCCTCATCACTCATGATTATTTTTGATGAAAAATGTCAAATAAATAGGTCAAATAAATAGTCACCAATATTCCGCGTTCTGAAGCGGTGTAGCGTAACATTGTTTATTAACGTGTATTTCGCATGTGTTTACTACACAAATGTCAAAACAGAACTGACATTAGGGGCCAATCGCAAAATTTATAGCATTTTCTGATAGGAGGATTACTTTTGCGCCACCTTGTATATTAGTTCTCATGTAGTGAGTAAACTATGAATGTTTGATGTTTGGCATGGGATTGTTACCGCTTTCAAAACGTGTTCTGATGATGGGAACCTAGAAAATTCCCAAAATAGATCTATCAACACATTCCTGAAAGGGTCAAATAATACATTTGAAAACAAAAAACTCTATAGATTATTTGTTAGGACAATATCCTAATGAAAAAATATAGAGTATGGCCTCTAACTTGAATAATTTTCATTTTCATTGTAAAATATATCAATTTACATATATTTGACCTCCATAAAACGGGTTCAACACCCAAAATGTATGATAGCAATTTGTAAATAACTTAAATTTTATTTATATATTTTTAAGACATCTAATTTTTGTTTTAAACGAAATAGTTAATTTTAATTTAATCTAAAAAATTACAACCCAAATTACAGGTTGCAGAACACATTTTTTTTGTTTTTTTTTGTACATTATAGGGGACATGCCACAATTGCTAACATTCCCTTACAAAAATGAGGAATTCAATAAACAAGTTATGGCGGAATTCACTTTCGTCAAAATTGAATAAAGTTTAACATTTAGTTTGCTTTACAGCTTTCGTATTTTTCCTTAAATCCGACATTCATAGTCGTAATAAATCAGTTCAGCAATTATTTTTTCACAGAAATAAAATTTTGTTGGTAAATCAATAAAACGTTTATTCACAAAATAAACCAACATATTCTTAAAATTAAGATGATATAATTTGATCCGAAATATGGTTATATTAAATTGTATTACTTTGGATCTAATTTTTATGAAACCAGTTTTTTAATGAAACTTCTTCATTGAGTGTAAGAAAATTTACATAAATAAAATTATAATTCTTCTTACAATTTTATAACAATTTGCAATAACTTAATGGAAAGTTGCAATGGACGAATTCCAATGCAATTTCATTGATTTAATGCAAAAATTCTTTAATATTATGCAGATAATTCATATTGAATGTTATTCGTGGTTTTTTCAGGTATATGAATTAATAAGAAATTTTAAAGAAAAAACTAGATTTTTGGTAAAAATTAAATTCACGAATATTTAGAAAAATGGAGCTAATATTAAAATTTGGTGTTCACATTCGTGATCTACGTCCTAAAATCTACCAAACTTAATAAGTCGCAGCTCCGATGATTTTTTTGCGTTTAACAGCGTTTTTAATTGATTTTGAACATTACATTTTGTTATAAAAAATATTGAATGTAAAATCAACAAAACCACTTTTTTTTTATTAAAATTCGCTAAAATACTAAGTGTTGAAAATTTATTGCTCATTTCATTACTTTTTGGAAATCATAACAAAAGGCGATGTAATCAATCAATGAAATTTGAACTTTCATTTTTGCTTTTTAAGATGCTTCGCATTCTATGAAGCAGAGAGCAAGCTGTAAAAGTTTGTACTGCTTACCATTTTCTGCTGGTAATGCATGTGTAGTTATTGGGCTTCAAAGAAGCCCAATAACTACACATTTAGTAAATTAAAAATGTTTATATCCGGCTAAAAATCAACATATATGCGTTCATTTATGAACATGTATGAACTCATTTATGCTCATATATGAAGACATTCGAGGTCATACATGTTCATATACAGCCAAATAGGATTCATATATGCTCATATGAGTTCATATGTGATTATACATGTAAATATTACCTCAATTTTAGTTAATGTACTCATATCACCATGTATGGAAATGTATGGACAATGTCCATTGGACATGTATGATTATACATATAAATATTGCCTCAACTTTCGGTAATGCAGACATATAAGCATATTTGATTCATTTATGAATATATATGGAAGAATGTGTGCCCATATATGTCGATTTTTAACAGGATATTATACCATTTTATATCCTGTATATTACCACCATTTTTTTAATCCAAGTTTTAACAAATAAAATTTCGTTAAAATAATAAGTAGGAGTTGAAAACTTATTGCTTATTACATTACTTTTTTGAAACCACAACAAAAAGCCATGAAATGCTGCTTTTCAGTTCTGTTTTTTAAGATGCTGTGCATCCCACGACACATTAAGGAAGGGTAATTTTTTAGCAACTTTTTTTTTTGGCAGCTCTGCTGTTTTCGTGTACCACGTTACTATTAAACATGTTCAGTTTGGTCTATAATTTAACCATAAATCGACTTACAAACGAACAACGCTTGCAGATTATTGCATTTTATTATCAAAATTCATGCTCTGTTAGGAAAGTGCATCGTGCACTTCTTCCAATTTATGGTCAGTTTCGTACCGAATTTACATTATTGGACATTAAACCACCAACACGCATTAGTTTGAGTGCGTACAGAGGCAAATATCGCAGCTGTACCCGCAAGTGTTGTTGATGATCGTGAATTATCGATTCGGCGCCGTTCGCAGCAGTTGGGCCTCTGTTACCATTTGAGGCGTAGCCGCGGTCAACATTTACATGAAATCATCTTTAAACATTTAATTATATAGATTGTTTAAGTTATCGTTCGAGCAGCATTTTTTTAATCCAAGTTTTAACAAATTTTAAACAAACTTCGCTGAAATAATAAGAAAGTGTTCAAAACTTATTGCTCATTGCTCATTTCATTACTTTTTGGAAATCACAACAAAATGCGATGTAATCAATCAATGAAATTTGGCCTCTTATTTCTGCTCATTAAGAACTTATGAATTTACGAAGCAGTAGGGAAAGCAGTACAAATGCAGGAAACGGTTTTTACTGTTACCTATATTCCGCTGGGTCACTTTTGAATACATTTAATACCAAACAAAATGTTACAAAATTAAGTTGTATTCAAAATAAACCACTTGTCACACTTTTGAATTGGTGTTCTAATGTTAAGATTATTTGTTGTTATTTTTGAAGAGATTTTAAAGAAAAAAAAAACAAAATCATGATTGTACATTTAAAGAAAACAATACATAAAAATTTAAAGCCAATAAAATGATTTCTTTATATAACAATTTAGTTGTTATTGTATTATTTCAGAAAAGGACATTGTCAAGATGATACCAAAAATGCTGATGATGTTGAAGATGACAAGACATTGTTGACAGCTTGTGGCGAAGACAATTTTATATATAAAAAAAAAAAAAATTATATTTATAGGCAAAACAAAATGCAAAGGGCCGCAAGTGGTGATCTGAGATAATAGTATCATCAACACGCACTTTAAACAAAAAAAAAAAAAAAAACGCTTAGAGGGTGGTTTTCCATAAAAAGGAAAAAGTTTAAAGTTAAGATGTTTTACAAGCAAATGGTAGTTATTCATTCGATGAAATACAACAAAAAGAACAATTACTTTATTTTTAAGGATTCTTATTGTTAGAGGCGTTTTGTTTTTTGTGTTGTGGTAAATTGTGCTAAGATGTTGTGATATCATCATGATAATACAATTTATTTGGTTAATTTGCATAAATTTCGATTTTTTATTTGAAATCTAAACAAAATTAAGGATTATTTTAAGCTAGATAAACAGTTTTACAACACTAAATGTTGCCTTTATCAAATAAAGAAAAAAAAATAACGGAAATAATCTATGTGGCATTAAACGCCTATAAGTATACCTCTTTTTTTTACAAAGCATTTTAAAAAACCTTTAAAAATACACCTTTTTTTTGTAAATAAAAACATTTTCACATTTTCCATATAACTAATTTTCGTAGACTTTTAAAAAACGTTTAAAAATCCATTAAAGAGTATTTTAAGCATAACCGCTTATATTTCTTCTTTGCCATTTGTATGTTAAACTTTGTGAACTCAACCTGTTATCCGGCCATCAAAATTTTTTTTTTTTGTTATTTTTTCATTATTTTTAACCGTAATATTTTTTTGTTTGTTTTGTGTGTGCTTGATTTTTGTAGAACTTTTTCCTTTTTTTTTTGTTCATTTCTTTTTGTACATTTGCTCTAATCTTTGCGCCATTTATTCACACTTGATTAACACGCGACTGACATTTGTTTGACTTTTTTTTTGTTTGTTTTTCATGGTTTGGTTGGTGGTTAAAGACCAAATGTTGTTTGGTTGCATTGTATTCGGTGGATTAAAAAAAAAAAAATAATATAGAAAAGTGAATATGAACTTGAAAATTAAAAAAAATAGGATACTTGTCATATTCTTTTTCATTTGCAATCGTGCACTCTACATTAAATTGTAGGTTTTCAATATTATGTGTTGGAGTTGTATATACACTGATAAAAAAAATTAGTATATGTTTTTGCTGAATCTACTAAGACTTAGTTAAAAATGTCGTTGCAGAAAAAACTGCTAAAATTACAACTTTTTTTTTTGCTAAATATAAAATATAAAATAATTCTGTTCCATCTACAAATATTTAGTTATATTTAAGCTTAATTTTAGTTAAATGAAAGGAGAAGATATTACCGATATTAGTTACATGTTCAATAAAATAATTGCCACATCGGAGTATCCAGCATGTTTGAAAATAAGCAAGGTAGTTCCTATTCCCAAAACGTTACGTGCTTCAGCAATTGAGAGTTTTCGTCCTGTTGCACGTCTTTCCGTTGTTGATAAAGTTTTCGAAAAGTTTATTCATCAAAAAGTCTTGACGTACATTGATAATAACAATTTTATTTACAAATACCAGTATTGTTTTAAAAGGGGTTGTGGTACAGAGGAGGCGGTAATAAATGTAGTGAATTATATTTGCGGTGGCTTGGATCAGGGATCGAAAGGAGTAGCTGGATTGTTTCTTGATTTTTCAAAAGCATTCGTAGGCAAGGAACTAAGATTGTTTGAAAGTTATTTCAAAAATAGTTATTTGAAATTAATGGCGTAAAAAGTAATATGTTGGACGTTAAATGTGGTGTGCATCATGGTAGCTGTTTGGGATCGCTGCTTTTCTCAATTTATTTAAATGATATTTGTAATTTAAATCTGGCTGGTCGTTTGTACATGTTTGCTGATGACGTGAGTTTGTTTTACCCATATAAATATGATTTGGCCTTAAAGACAAAAATGGAGATGGATATATCCCTTATTTTTGAGTTTGCCAGCATAAACAAGTTTGTTTTAAATGCCAACAAGACCAAATTGGATCGCTTTAGACCACATTCTTATGCTATAAACAGCAACTTCAGCATCTTTGTTGATGGAAACGCGGTGCAGGAAACACATACTGTGAAATATTTGGGTATAAAGTTGCAAAGTAATCTGTCTTGGAACATACATGTTTCCGAATTTAAAGGAAAAATTTCACCTGTGATTGGTATTCTATATAAGATGATGTACAAATTGACCAGAAAGACCAAGTTATTGGTTTATCATGCCTTGGTACAAAGTCACCTAAACTATATGGTTACGGTATATGGGTACAAGAACTCAACTGCCTTAAAAACACTTCAGAGTATACAGAATAAAGCCCTAAAAGTTGTCTATAACTTACCAATAACATTTTCTACGTTGTCAATTTATAATAATATTTGTACACTTAGGAAATTATGTTGGTAAAGACGACAGCAATTGTAGTCAAAAACAAATGAAATTTCATTTAAAAAAAGGACGACTTACATTTCATTAAATTCAACTAACATTGTTATTTGTTTTTTAATGTTCAAAAAATGACTAACATTGTAGTAAAAATTAACCACATGGTAGTAAAAAATAAACCAAAAATTTTTTTTTTTATTTTGTTAAATAACAAAAACCAACTGTAAAAAATGAATGTAAAATCATAAAACAGTCATTTGATGTGAGTTGTTTTTTTTAAATGAACTACAATGTTACCCAGCAAAATTATTTAGAACAGATTACCTTAGAACCTGTTCTAGAACAACTTCTTTTACCACCGGTTACATGTAACCGGTTCTAGAACAGGTTCCTGGGAGTCGAAATGTAAGGTGTCACTGTCCCAGAACCAGTTCTATAACTAGAACCGGTTCTAAAGCAACCTGTTCTAGTTTGGAGGTAAAGAACCTATTGCAAATAGGACAAAGTCCATATAAAAAGAACCAGTTGCAGAACAGAAATTAGAACCAGTTGCAATACAGTATAACCTGTTCTGCAACCAGTTATTTGGATTTTACTATTTTACTGGGTAGTTAAAAATTTTATTTGTTCTACAAATGACTTACATTTACATTAAAAATAATGAAACTGTATTACAACCCAAACAACTACATATTTGTAAAGCAGAAGTTCCCTGAGTGTAGGCCAATTATGCCAATCCATACACTCTACATGTATAAAGTGTTGATATATATATATATACAAATCTTTAAACAACATTGTTTATCATACCATTAACTTTTTGCAAAACCAGTCGGTCTTCAATACGAGGAACCGCCAAAATTTATGGTTACCCAGGTGTAGGTTAGAGACCACAAAACAACGTATTGAGTACATGGGAATCTTTGAATATAATCAATTACCACCAGCTTTGAAAAACCAGAATAGAATATCACTTTATAAATCGAGCCTTAAGGACCATTTGTTTCAAAATCTTGAAACGCTTCTTTTGTAATAGTGCAGTTTTTTTTTTTTTATTATTTAAGGTTTATTTAGATGTAAATGAATCTATTATGTAAATTGACATTTTTTTTTTTTTGTTTAAATAATTTTTAATATGTAGTTTTTTTTTTTGCCAGCTTGCCTCATCAATGCCCCTTGGCGCTGAGGCGAAATATATTTTTATGAATTAAAAAAATACTATTAACAAAAAAAAAAAAAAAAATATTAGTAGAAAAATTCATTAAAAAATTTAAATTTTTTTTAAATTTTTTTCTTTGCGAATAAAAATCTGCCTTTCTGAAATCAGCAATTTATAATTTTTTAAAAAACATTTCGGTTGATTTTAACAAAAAATACTGTTGTTTGCATTCAACAAACTTTAAGGTAAATATAGCAAAACTTTTGTTGACAATATAGTTTTTGTTTGCTGTTTTTAATCTACAAATATTTAGTAAAGGTTTTTTTTTGCTAAGTTTAGCTAATTAAATTGCGATTATCACTTAACTAAAATTCAACTCAAAAATATTTAAAATTTTGTAAAGTTGACAGGTTTATTTTTGCTGTTATTATTATTTTTGCTAATTTTAGGAGTTTTTCTGCAACGTCGTATTTAACTAGTTTTTAGTAGCTTTTTCTGCTATTTTTACAGGTTTATTGCTACGATGGTACACTGGCGTTATTACCATGTATGGTAACCGATTCGATGCGGGTATCGGTAAGGGTAAAGCTATTTTTGTTTATTTCGGTAACTGTATTTTAGGGGTAGCGATATTTTAGTTATTTCGGTAACGGTTTTTTTAGCGTTAACGGTATTTTACTCATTCTGGTATTAGTTATTCGGTAACGTTATTTTAAGAATAACGGTTTTTACGTTATTTCGGTAATGGGTATTTTAAGGGTAACGTTATTTTATTTATTCAGGTAATGTCAATGCGCACCGGTATTTTTAGCCCCATTATGCTTGAATTCCAATGACTGTCTAGTTTATGATCAAACTTTGGGTAAAATTATGTATTTGTAGCAATTCTTTTCTTTATTTTATTTTAAGGAAAACACTATTTCAATTATTTCGGTAACGGTATTTTAGGAATAAAGATAGTCAGTGGTTATTACTCTATTTCTGCACAATTTTTAACGTTATTTTAGTTTAGTTTAGTTATTTCGGTAACGGTATTTTAAGTATATTGGTATTTTAGTTATATCGGTAACGGTATTTTACGGATAACAGTATATAAATTATTTCGGTAACTGTATTTTAGGGATAAAGATAGTCAGTGGTTATTACTCTATTTCTGCACAATTTTTACCTGTATTTGTAATTTTTTGTATTAATAATAAAACTCGATTTTCCGGGTCATTGTGAAACAAGAACCTACCGCATAAAGTTCATTTTCAAAAAATGCATTTTTCACCACTAAAGTTGCATTAGTGGATTAAATTACTTTTCACGTAACGTGCTCGTTGTTTTGCGAATTCTAATACTCATATCGCGAAACAACGCTGTACTATTTTTTTTTTATCGATATCCGCGAAACACGTCAAATTTGAAAATGTTTGTGTTTTTTTAATCTTGATATGCATCGTAATAGTCGAATAACATTAAAATTTTAGCGATCTATTAACTTTTAATTTAATTAAACAAACAAACTTCAAAAAGGTTGATTTTATGAGGCATCTTTTATGAAAACCGCGAAAAAATTAAAATCGTTTCTTTATATTAGGTATGGACTTATACTGCTATGATACCTAAACTTGGATTATTGCAAAAAAAAAAATCAAAAGTTATAACCCTAATATACACCCAGAAAGTAGCCCGATTGCACCGTTTAAATTTTTATGTAGTAATCACCAAACTTTTGTTGAGCCATCGAAATTCCAGAATTTCTGTTGTTTCAATCGAATGATTGTTATCACAACCGTAAAATTAGCTCGCAACTACTGAAACCTTCGTTTGGAAAGATACGGTTGCTACTACCGAGTCTGTTTCCTGGACAGGCGTGGACCCATTAACTCAGCGTGGACCTATGAGGGGGTATATTTCACCCTCACCCCCTTAAACCGGTTAAAAAAATATAAAATATAATACTACACAAAATAACTTTAAAATAACACGGCTTTTAATTTTAAATCATGGTTAAATTAAAAAGGTTTGTTGTTTTTGTTGGTTGCCCAAGCTAGGACCTTTGTTTAAATATTTTCAAATATCGTAATTTGATTATAAATTTTTTTTTAAAGAAGTTGTCAGATGTTTAAATATTTATGATCGCTATCAAAATATGTTCTTTAATCCGAAATGTTAAAATTTTACATAAAATTGTAAATATTCTTTTAAAATGGTAAAGAAAAAGTTTAAGAAGTCTTAAATATTTTTTTTTTAAATTTTTTTTTATAACAATAATTTTATTTTACCACAATAATTTATAAAACAAGTTGAATACTTGAGAATTAAATCTTAAAACTAAATTTTGAAATGTATGAAAATTAATGAAATTACGAAATTTTATGAAAAAATAAGTCTTTGAAGTAATAGCTTTAAAGAAAATTTTCGTTAAATTTTGTGACTTTTTTTTTATACAACTATGAAATTTTATAAAAAAAAAGTTTATGAAAAATTTCTTAATTATAATAAAATTTCTTGGATATAATGAAATTCTTCATTGAACCTACGAAAAAAAATTCTATGAATTTGTTCCATCATCATCCCTAGCAATTATAGCTTTTGCCCAATACGCATTTGCAAACTGTAAATTTTTTTCATTTCCACCCATTATTTTGAATATTCCACATAGTTTTTTTTTATATCGCCCAAAACCAGATGTCGCATTAGCGAACATTCCCTTACAATTGCAATAAAATTATTATTATTAAAAAGCTTAGAGCTGCACGTGTAACATAATGATTTTTTTTTAAACGATTTGAAAAAGTTATTGCAAAATGTCCCAACTTCCCATTATTTTTTTAGCACTCCACATTTGATATAAATTTGTCAATGTGGGCGTCAGTAAAAGAATATTGAAAACCGCACAAACCAAAATTTTTCCATTTTCTTTTATCTCTTTTAACAACAGAGAAAAATGCGATTGGTGCATGTACCCACTGACGAAGGATCCCCCCTCTACCCTAATTAATCTAGAGATACTTTCTTTGTAAGCCATAAATTAACTTAACACAAACGGGAACTTTGCTTACATTTAGAGTTGTGTCGTTCATGAACGAACTAGTTCAATTGAACGACTCACTCAATTGAACGATATGACTCGTTCACCAATATTCGATCTTGTCGTTCAATCGTTCATTTCGTTCAATCGGTCAATCGTTCATTTCGTTCAATCGTTCATTTCGTTCTTTTTATTCACAGAACAATTGCATCTCTATTCAAACTGCTTGTAAGAGCAATTAATTTTTTTTTTTTAGAAAATAGTAATTTTGTTTCAAATTAGGAAAAGCAATTATAGTCATACAAATAAAATGTTTTTTACACAAAATAAATAAATTTTTGTTAGAAAAGTTGCAATTTTATAACACTTTTTGTCTATGTGTTGTAAAATTTGTAAAAAAAACTCGTAAAACATGAGTAGTGCGTCATAATTGTCAAACGGACGACACAGTTCACAAGTCAAAGCAAAAAAGAACGATTGAACGATTTGAACGAACTAGTTCACTGACTCGAATTGAACGATACTGACCGAGTCACCAAAATGAACGATTAATCCCAACTCTACTTACATTATAAGCTAACATTTAAGCATATGTTATTTTTAATTTGTGGTTCTCGGTGTCGTATACTTAATATTATAATGCAAACAATACTTTAATATCACTCATACGCAGCGAATAGTTTGTTTGTCAACCTAAATAAAACTCAATCCAAAAGCTATGAGTTAAAAAACTCTAAATATTTTATTTTATCAAGGAATTCATTTAACAAATTTAAAATATTTTTAAACAACTTTCTTAATAAACTTTCAAATAAATGACATGTAGAAACAACTGATATTTTCGGAATGCATTTGTTGATCCATTTTTACATTTTAAAATTAAGTTCCACTTGAATATAATTGAAAAAAGATATAAAAAATTTAATATTAATTGATGTATTTGTAAAATAAACTACTCAACGAAAAAAACAATATGGCTTTGTAACACATATTTTTTAACTTAATCCAAATCTGGCAACTTAATCCAAATATGTTGCTTAATTTTTCAAAACTTGATCGCAAATCATGAAAATTTTTTCAAGAATATAAATCTACACAAAATTGTCTTTAATTTCAGTATTATCATGTATATGTTTGTATTAGGAAGGATATCGAGCCGGTATTGCAAGGAAGTTGAAAATTTTACTTTTGTCCTTTTAAATCGAAATTATATTTTCAATTTTTATCACTGTGTATTAACTAGATCGATATTATTTTGTATGAAGAAACACTTTTTTTAAAAATTCAATTTATTATTCAGATTATTGTAGTATTAGGCCTAAAAGTTATTAGGTGTAAATTTGGGAAAATCGGATAGCTTTAACCCGTGGAGCACCGCTACCAAAGTTTTCGACTTTTTTAAAACTTTTTTTTAAATTACTTTAATCAAAATATGTCTTACGACATATCATTTGTTATTAACTTTGGCATGTTGAAATTTTTGAAATCAGACTAACGGTTTTCAAGATTTGATTTTCACTAAAAATTCCCTTTTTTTCCTCTATTCTACAAATTTTTATAAAACTATCGTAGAATCTTTTGTTCTTGCACTCAAAATACTACACAAAGCTTGCTTTCATTTCATCATAGTCTGTAATTAGAGATGATGTATCACAAAATATATTTTTTTGAGCTTGAATTTTAACGTCTTTTTTAGACAATTGCAATTAATACTATAATTAATATGCAATATTTATTTAATTTTAATTGTGAAAGGCGTGGTAGAGAAGAATGAGTGTATTTTCTAAAAATCATAACTAAATTGTAAATTTTCAATTTTCTGAATCAGACTGCGCAGTTTCTGGTATTGAACCTTCATCAGTGACCCTGTTTTTTTTTGAATAATGTAATATTTGTTATGTTTCTATTTGTTCGATTGCGTCTATATGAAATTTTCTGTGCAATCACTGACCGTGGTATAGATAAACTGATTTCTAATGCCACATGAACTCGCACTACACGTTAGACAGAGCGCTTTAGCCCACTGATCTATCGTCAGGTCGATTTTTGTTGTGATTAAATCTAGTTTTATTCAATACACGGTGTTTTTGTTCTTGCATACATAATCTCAGAAGTACAACTCCAACAACACAACAGTTCTATTTTTAGAAATTTACCTCACTCTAATGTCCACTGTTTTTTTTTTTTTTAATTAATATAAATTTGTTTCCATATATCAGAGGCTTGGTGCGCAGGTCATCAAGGGTTAAGTAATCCGATTTTTTTAAATTTCGCACCACAAAACTATTCGACCTAGTGCTGCAACAATCAAAACATTAAGTAATGAAAATCAAAAGTTAAATTAAATACTCCATCAATAACCATGGGTATAAAATTGAAAAGCATAACAATTTTACTATGTAAATTTTCTCTTTTTCGGAGATATTTGTAGGTAACTTTACAAGTTATCCTTCAACCGATATTGACATAATTATGCTCAACTGAAAAGCAGTTATGTATACTTTGCTAGTGCAAAAATAAAAAAATTAAGTATCATATTTAAAAAAATTGTAGAGTGTAGGAAAAAAACTTCATTTTAAATAAAGAGCATGTCGCAATATCTCGAAAACGGTTACTCCGATTTCAAAATTAAATATTCGTGCTTAGCAAGCCAAAATTAATTAAAAATTATTAAAAAAAATTTTCAAATATCGAAAACTTTCTTCGCGGGGCACCACGGGTTAATGCTATCCAAATTTTCTCTAGACCTAGTTCTACAATAATCAATAAAAATTGAAAGTTAAAAAAATGCCAAATTCCAATAAATAAATTTTTGTATTAAAATTTCAAATCCTTTGAAAATGTTCAGAAATATTTAGAATAGAACTTAAAATTTTAACTAATTTTTCATGTGCTTTAAATACCAAAATAAACAAATCTTTAATTTCAAGCTCATATATTAGTTCTCATTTAGTGGGATAATTATAACATGGGATTGTCACTTCTTTCAAAACGTGTTCTGATGATGGGAACCTAGAAAATTCCAGAAATAGATCTATCAACACATTCCTAAAACTGGTCAATTCATAAATTTAAAAACAAAAACTCTATAGATTATTTGTTAGGACAACATCCCAATAAAGAAATATAGAGTATGGCCTCGAACTTGAATAATTTTCATTTTTATTGCACTATTAAAGGTCGAAAAAACATAATTTTTATTTTTAATACAAATTATATCAAACTTGAAACAAAATTCTCTTCATATAAAAATATATTATTATCATTACTACTACGTAGATCGAGGCGGTTTTCTAAAACCGGATTTTTTGTATGTTGTTTTCGGTTTCGGTTTTTTTTTTAGTTTAAATTTCGAATGCCAAATAAACCGTATTTTTGTTTGTCGAATACCCTGTTTTTAACTGTTGTTTTTGAGTTTCAATATATTAGAAAGGGTAAATTTACAACAGTAATTGTTGAACATTGAAGGTTCTGGAAAACTTAAAGAAAAAAAAACAGTTTTTTATAAAAGTGGTGCATGCAAGAGAGCTTCTTTTTAGTTAAAAATGACTCATATAATAAGATTTTAAAAATGTCCATAAACTCAAAAATTATTATTTTTTATGTAATTTTTTTAATTGTTCCAGTGTACTATGGGGATGTTATTGAGAATTGGCCAAAAGTAAATTTTTTATGTGTTTCAAAGTCTATTTTTTTTGATGTCATTATAAAGTAAACTATTTGAAAATAGGCTGGCGCATTTTTAGTTTCCACCAAACCAAACAAATTTTGATTTTTTAATTTTTGAAGACAAAAGTTATTAGAATATTACCGTCTTAAAATGATATTGAAAAATCTTTGGAAATTTATTTCAATTAGCAATAGAGTAAATAAATATATAATGTAGAAATTAAGAACTTAAAATGCGGATTTGTATATTTTTTAATTATTTAATTTGAAGCAAACACTTTTTGAATATATTTCCATACTTCCATACTTTTTAAAGTATGAAGGAACTCTTTCTAGGTAAGATGTATTTGACCTCTAATCGGGAAATAGGGAAATGGCATCCAAATTTAAAAAAAGTGTTAAATTGTATATATTTGTTTAAGTTTACACTATGCAACAAAATGGGAGTAATGATCTTGGACATCGATGGTTACTATATTATATAAATGTATTAGCGTAGTATAACAAAACCCCAAAAGGAAATGGGGCTATGTGGGTACACTGAAGTTTTAATGTTTTAATTTGTTTGACCAATTCTGTAGTTTATAACACGCTTAAAACAGTATAAAGGTTATTCTGAGCTTAATTCTGTGTTCGGGTCACCACAATAAAAGTTAGTGAGGATTTTTTTTGTATGTTTAACCCTATGTCTGTCATTATTATGGGTCTTTTAAGTCCTTTTTACAGAATATACTAAAAAATTCCCCTAAAACGGGCAATTTGAGTGTTAAAGTTCAGGGGTTACTGAAGACGAAAAACTTATTAAGTGATTGTGAAACGTGAAAATGTTGTAATATGTTTTTGTAATTCTTTTTAAAATAATTTACAATACATTACGAAATATAAAAATGTTCATACTCCCAAATTGACGATATGAATTAATGTAATATCTAAAAACAATAGAAATAATTATATATAACATAAACGAAATTATCTTTGAACTACTTACATCAATTATTGTCTAAATGATGCTATCTTTTAAAGGAACGCAAATGCGGCAGAAAATTATAGAAACGAAACGAAAAAATAACAAAATATAACATATACAACCCTTTTTTGCAATACGAAAAAGGACACAGAAAAATCTAAATAAGATGAATGTCTTTGTCTTTCGCGTTAGTCTGTCTACCTATTGCATATTTGTTTGCAATTTGACCACACAAGATTGTTAATATATATAAACTTTATTAAATTTAAATATTTTATTTCGTCTTTTATTTAATTAATATACAATTACTTTCACAAGCCGGTGACTACGCAAAATTTAAGTTGTTTTAATCCACTATTTTGTTTTATGTATGAAAAACAGCTACAAAAATCTTCCATGGTTGATTTTTTTATATTATGTCCTTCAGTCTGGCTGTCATTCACACTATTGATGTGCTAATCAACACAATTTTTTTAGCAAAAAAAAATTAGTAAAACATTAGTTAAATATTAGTAAAACATTAGTTCAAAACAGTTAAGTGCTGAGTAAGTACAACTAAAATTTGAGTTTAAAACATAATTTTAGCAAACAATTTGCTGAAAAATAGTATACCTGATTTACAAGATGTTTTACTAACTTTTCTACTAACTTATTTTTTTGAGTGTATTTGAGATTATGTGAAAAAACTTCGTGTGTCATAGAAAATTACGCTTGACTTACCTTTATCGTATGTGATAAATAGATAAAGGTAAAAATTTATTTCTACTGATGTTTATAGATTGACTAAATTTTTTAGGATTGTTTTATATAAATACATTTTTATAATTAATACATTTCTTTTTAAACTCGTTAAAAGAAGTAGTAATCATGTCTGATCCTGCCAATTTTTTATACAGAGCATAAAAACATCACGCTAAATAACCTGGCCAAATTTCGGGTCCGTATCGCATCATTAAGAGTTTTGGCAAGAAAATACCCAAAAATTCCCTATAATTTTGTAATTTTTTATTTGGCTATACATATTATCAAGTACAAATAAAAAATATTTAATTCTTTAATTTTTACAAAGTTTTCGTCTACTCATATTTAGTAAATGATTTTGCTCAGTTTAGCAGATTAAATTTTCAAAATGGGCTAAATGTTGTAAATATAAAAACCGGGATGTTTCAAACACTGCAAATAAATTTTTTTTTTTTACAAATTTGGATTCAGCGTACCTAAGTCTATTAAAAGATATTTATTTCAAAGATGGGTTCTGTGAAAACCCTGGTAAAAAAAGTTATATCTATTTACATATAATATCCCAGCAAAAAATAGTGCTTACGCAGAAGCGCTTCCGGAAGGCATTATTTAATTACGAAGTGCTTCCAAAGCAAATAAAGAAGGCATGATTTTTGTTCGCGATGTCCAATTTGGTATGTTTTTTTTAAGCGCTTCTGTCATGTGCTCTTAGAAGCGATAAATTCATGCCCTCTTAGGCAATAAGAAGCGCTTTCTTTTTAGGTTGACAACATAAATGCTTCATGGTATGCATTCTTTATTGCTTCATTGAAAGCATTATTCACTGCTTCAAAGAAGGCATTCTGGGAAGCACTACAGAATGCCTTCCCTAATTGCTTTATAGTATGCAAGGCGGTGAAGCGCTATTTTGGAAGCATTACTTAGTCCCTTTTCACACACGGCAATTTTACTTGCAAAAGTCTTGAGTAGAAGAGGGAGGAAAAGAGAATGAAAGGGGGTAAAGACTTTCCCGTACTCCAATTCCGTTTTGTTTTGTCATCCGCAATTTTCAACACGAAGTTTCAAAACGAAAATTGCTGAAACAAACTTTTCCTGCGTGAACACAAAAGCAAGTTCAAAGGAAAATTGAAGAAAACTTGCGCAAGCAAAATTCCCGTGTGTGAACCGGAACTTACCAAATCCAGGTTATTTTTTGCTGAGATGATTAAGTCATATGTGAATGAAGTCACATGACGGCTAATATCATTATATACAAATACATCTGATAATTTTTATTACGAGATTTTTTTTATAAATCTTACTCCATGTATAACTACATAAGCCATATAATAATAATCCAGTTATATTATGTAGTGATCGATATGATTATATATGGTCCCATGCGAAGTCTTTTTAAACTATATGTGACGCCATACTGAAAATATGTTCCTTATAATTTTATATAGTATTATATATAATCCCACACTTATTTTGCAAAGTTCAATATCAAATTAAGTTATCTGCAAGTTAAGACTTTATTACATATGGCTTCAGATAAAACCATATTTATCTTATAACGAAATCATTTTCAAGTAATTTTTTTTTATACAATAACAAATAAAAAAAATGTTTACAATGTACATTTTATAAGACAATTCCACTTAATTATATATTTTTGAATCACTAAATTGGTACTAGTTTCTAGAAATTTTAATTTTCAACTTAAATGCTTTTAGACATAACTTCAACTTACTAAAAGCATACCTATTGTCGGCTAAAATTTTATAAAATCAGATATATTTATGTCTAATTAGATACAATTTAATGTCCCAGATATGATCAAATCTTGGATAAAATTGTATCAAATTATATCTAATTTGATATAATTAGAAACATGTGGATGACCCATTTGTCGGATCAATTTGTATGTGCTTATATATGGGAACTTATCAAATGAGATATAATTTTATTAGACTCCATATTAAAATTTTTATCCGGGAAGTTGAAAATTGTTAAGTAATGTTATATATTGAGTCAACATTTCAAAACTTAGCGGTCCTGCTATCTTGAAACCCGATCTATTGAGATCGCTTTTATAGTGGAATTTTAAAATCATCATTGCCGATACAAAATATTTAATGTTCTTCAATATTTTTTTTTAATATTTAGAGTTGCCACATAATATTAGTTTTAATAGCTCAATACTACTTTCAAACTAAGGTCGTGTTGCTGGTTAGTCTCTTTTTTTGAGATGTCAGTCTGCTTACCCTTAGGCCAAACTGATTAATAAACCAAACGTCAAATGGAACAATACTACTACAAGACAACAACAATAGCAGCAGAAACAACAACAACAACACACATATTTAAAACCCCCACACTAAAGAGAAAAAGATTTGAATTCAAAAAACAGCATCATGACCACAGCTGTCAACTAAATGTCAAATTCAAATGAAAGAAAATATAAAAAAATAACTATAGCCCAGCAAAAATTTTGAAAAGTAAAAATTAAAACGGATGTGTTACTACCTCACTAAATACGAAACTTCAGAAAAAGCAATAAAATAGTAAAATTCATAACATCACATTGTGGGCAGTTTTACAAATATTTTGGACATAATTGAGCAAATTTCTTACTGGCTGATCGTATTAAATGAAACTTCACATAGCCATAATCAACATTATTTCAAGCTTAAGTTTCAAATAAGGGCCCACTAGATCAATCCGGCGCTGATCAATAAGACTCCAAAGTAGAAGTAGGAGTTCAGAGGTTGCCAATTTTATATTTATTAACCGATGTTCAAAAATGAAACATATGTGTAACCTGCTTGTAATGGTCAAATTCGCTCACTCGTGTGGATTGTATTTTTACGTGATTAAGTCATCCGCATTTGAAAATCATATTTTTGCACATTTTTAATAACCTGGTAAGGATTTTTGCCAATGGAAAAGGCAAAAAATTAACAAATTATTTAATTAAACAAAAAAATTTCGTAATTTGAAGCGATGTTAAAAAATTATATTGCTTTCTTTTGAGCTAATAAGATTCATGTAAATAAAGGATCCGCCATCTAACGTTTTTTTTTCAACTAGTGCATATTTCGTGAATGGTAACACTTAGCTCATGTCTGATTTGACAGAAAATTAGTTTTATCCTTCCGCTGAACGAATATGGTCCGTATGTTCGTTATCTTGTGAAAAAATTGAAAGAAACTGGCATCCTCATCGATAAACCAAAGCGTGAAAAGCCAAAAACAGTGCGTACACCCGAGAATATTGCTGCTGTGGCAGAAAGTGTGCGTGAAGCGCCATCAACATCAATTCACCGTCGTTCTCAACAATTGAACATTTCGGAGACATCATTGAGACGAATTTTGCATAAAGACCTTGGTATGACGCCATACAAAGTCTAATTGGTTCAGGAGTTGAAAAAAAAGTTATTTTTTTTACAGTTTTGTTCCGACGTTTCGTCGATTATTTGCCGACTTCTTCTGGGGATTCGTCTATTTAATAAAAAACATCACATTATTAAAAAATTCATTAATAAATTACATTAAAGTTACAAATTTTGATATTATTACATTAAAAATTTTTTTTATAAATAATTTTACATTTAATATCTTACATACAAAAAAAAAAAACACGAATTTAGCAATAAAAACACATCCTAACTTAATATCACAGATTAATTAATGGCTACTTTGTAGCTTAAATTTATGTTGTTTGTGTCCTCTTTCAAGTTCATGGTTTTACTTATTTGTTGTTGTATTTATAAGCTTTCCATCGTGTATCTCTTCCTTTCTATTCTTTCAGTGTTAAGTATTTTTATTTTTTCAAAATCAGCTGTGTGCTGAAATTCTGTCATATGTTGTGACAACCCTGTTGCATTATTCTGTTTTGCTATGTCTATTCGATGATCTGCCATTCTTGCACTACATCTGAACCTTTTTTTTAATTTTCCAATTTCAGTGGTGCACTGAGAGAAAAAATTAGTTGAAAGTGCAATTTTTGTAAAAAAAATTTTCGAATTCGGAGCGGTCTGGGTGAGGAATAATAACCAGCTGGGGAATAAATTTTCTTTCAAAAAAATTTAAACACTAAATGTGATCCTGAAGAAACTTTTAATCAGGATTCAAAAGAGTCTCTCTCCACCTTTTTGACCAAAATATTGCATTATGAGTTTTTTTGTTTAAATAAATAACTTGTTGTTAATTGGACTTGATTTGCCTTTTTCCGTTGGAAAAAACCCGGACTTTGATTTTTAGTTGCGAATAACTTATGTACTTTAAGAGATAACCCACATGAGTAAGAATATTTATTGTTGGCCATTACAAGTAGATTACAGATAAAATTGCTCAACCAATTTTCAAAATTAAATATTTCTGTAATTATCTTGCAATGGCCTACAAAAAAAAAAATTAGCTTACTCAAAAATATTAAGAGCTTGACAATTTTATATTTAATATAAAATAGGCAAACTCTAATAATTTTTGAATACTCAAGGCGTACAACTTTGGAGTTTAGTTGGTGAGCGCCTGATGCAGGCACGTAGCTAGGAATTTGTTTCGGGGGGGGGGGGGCTTTTCGATTTTTTATATTGATTATATATTTTTTTTTTGCACACTAGAGTAACAGCTTTTTTTTTTGCTAAATTTTTGCTACGCGTGATGGGCAATCATGTATTAATAATAGAAACCGCTTTCTCAGGTCATTTTGAAACAAAAACCTCCCGCATAAAGTGCATTTCCTTAAAATGCATTTTTTCATTTTTTACTTATTGTGTTCTTTATTTTGCGAATTTTGATGTCTATATCGCGAAACAACGTTTTAATCTGTTTGATCACAATCCGCGAAACACGTAAAATTTGAAAACGTAATTTAATATGAGTCTTAATACAGTTTTATCCGAGAAAAGGGCATAATAATTAAATAACATCCGAATAATGACGCGATACAATTTAATACGATTTTATATAGCGGTATAAATTTTCAGTTTTTGATTTTAAAACGTCATGAAAATTGGAAATATCTATTAACCCTTTTAGACTTTAGCCGCTTGCAAAAGGTTTACAACTTTATAATTTGTAACAAATTCCATAGCATTTGGAAATATTATTTAAAATAAAATTGTGTTTTTTTAAATCTGATATAATATTAAAATATGTATTATTTTGCAATGTTTAGGTATATAAATATATTGTAATTATTAATTGGATTAGTTTTAGCGTATTCTAAATGCAATATACAATTATACGCAACTATATATGACATCATATTAAATTTTTTATACGAAATTAATTTTATATATGAATTTATATAATTATATCCGGTTAAATGCACTGCCAGATAAAACCTTATAAGTGTATATAAAATAATGTATTATTTTATGCAAACGTTTTAACTCGGGAAATTAAAGATTTATAACCGTCCAAAAAAACAAATTAAAAGCAAATATCCTATATAATTTGCCTTTTGTTCCCTTTGAAATTAATGAAATTCGGATAGGTGATAAAGCAGCAAAAATATATGAAAAACGTATCTATTTTTAAAATTGGTGGTGAAATTTAACACATCTTTGTATGAAAATATGTTTAAAGTTTAGGAAATTTAGACTTATTTAAAAACAGCGTTAAAATGCTCGAGAAAACACATATTTTGAAAACCATTTTGACACTATGTCGTGGACCCCGGATGCCACTTATTTGAATTATTTAAACAAATTATTCACTATTTTTCCCCCTTTTTCATATATCCGACTCATGTCTTGTATTAAAAAAATCGTAAATTTTACAAGTAAGCGTGATTGTAGTCTGAAAGAAATAATAATAAAGAAAAAATATAAAATTGGAAAATTTAAAAATATACCTGATATCGCCTAGGTCTTATTTAAACTAAATTATGTATTTTGAATTCACTTTGATTTATATTTTGGATAATTTCAAACGCTTTTAAAATGTATAAAAAAACAACATCGTTTAACACAAAGACTGGTTTAGCTGCTTGATTTTAAAATGTCGCATTTCAAGGAGCGAGGATAGAAATTTGTTTACATTTAGTCTAAAAAAAAATTGAGAAAATTTGAGTCACATTGGACCACGTTAACACATTATGCATATCGATCAAAGTTTGAGGCTTAAATTTGTTTCAAAAAATTACAAAAATATATGAGATATAGTAACATATATCGTAAAAAAAATACTGAAAACTATGTTACCAGATGCGTGCGTAGCAAACCAAATTTATATAAAAAGATTGCACTGTAAGTAAAGTAACGACTTTTACGGCACAAGTAAACTTAATTTTGAGTCTTAGTTGTATAGTATAAAAAAAATTTCAGTTTTTATAACGTATAATAACAACATTGAAACAAATGCAAACATTTTAAAAAGTCGCCAAAATTAAAAAATCGTTTTAAGTAGAAAATTCGCGTTTCTTTAATTTTTGGTGATTTTTTAAAATTTTTTTCGAATTTTGGAGTTTATTTTGGGAGTTTTTTAAATTCCTGCAATTTCGAGGACTGTTTTTTTAAATTTTGACAATTTTTTTCAAATTTTGCAATTTTTTCAAATGGTCTCGATTTATTAAATTTTGGCGATTTTTTTACAATTTTGGAAATTTTTTTAAAATTTTGTAATTTTTCCCAATAGTAAACAATATTCAATTAAATTCTTAATAGATGTGAATAAAACTATATGTAATTGAAAATAATATTAACTAAATAGATACAAATTATTTTAGTTGTTACTACAATTGCATCAACACGACCGAATTCAGTCAAACTTTTGCTAATCAACAAGGTTCAAGCCACGGTAAGGATTGCATTTAATAAATAAAAATTTCATATAGATGCAATCAAACAATAAAAACCATAACAAATAATTACAGTATTGTCAAAAAGGATTACTGATGAAGGTTGTGTTACCAGAAACTGCGCAGTCTTATTCAATAAAAATTTACAATGTAGTTATGATTTTTAGAAAAGTATGCTTAATCTTCTCTACCACGCCTATCTCAAACAATTGAAAATATGTGCATATTAATTATAGTATTATTTGCACAATGTCTAAGAAGACGATGAATAAAATTCAAAAATACCCAATAAAACACATATTTTAGTTAAAACTCAATTTTAGTTTTTTCTGTGTAGACATATTTAATTTTTTAGTTTGCATTGTCTCAAACAACTTTTTGATTATATTTTAAGTCAAAGACTTCGAAATCTCTTATGAAATGATTTTATTTATTGCTTTTTGTAGAAAATCAACTCTAACAATGATAGCCGCCCATTTGCAGGCGATGTTTTCTAACGAAATTTTAAGATTCGAATCATATAAAACTATTTCCAATTTGATCCAAGTCAAAAATAAATATTTTCATATTAAATTTATCAATAACATTGTTACTTTCTAGCGAATTGTATTAAGTTTTTAAATTTGTCAAATCATTTCGGGGGGGGCTCTAGCCCCCAAGCCCCCCCCCCCCCCTAGCTACGTGCCTGGCCTGATGTATTTAGTGGGTCCTTCTTTGAGACTTAAGCTTTACATTACAAAATGCGATAAACAAGTCATAAAATAGTGAATTTTGATCTATCTCAAAATTAGGATAAAAGCTCAGTGTGCTTGAAAATCTCAGCAAAAAAATTTCAAATAAAAATTGTGACTTTAAGTTAGTTACATATTTTTTGCTGGGATATTTCAATGACTGTGTTAACGGTTCGTAGCACAAATGGTACTGCCTGACGCTAGATTGTTGTGGTGCGTATAAACTTCCGTTCGATTACATTTCATTGTCCTTATATTTTTTGTTCCATTTTTTTATTATTAATTTTTTTTTTTTTATTTTTTTTGGTAGAATGGTAACATTAGTTGGACACACTTGTGCTGCCATTTTTTTCTCGGCTGCCATCATATGGAAATGATTGTAATAAACATATTGTTATTAACTATTGTTATATATTTATATATATTTAAATAAGTTCTAGAAAATTGACAAGAGACTTGTTGTTAAACCCATCATTGGTAAAAAAGGATACCAAAATGGGTCACAGTTGTTACTGTAGTAATAACAAATTGTTTTTTCTGCCTAAGATTTAATGCTTGAAATTTTGTATAATTTTTTGTCTGTCTATGACCACGAATATACAAACATGGGGGTGTAAAATTCATAATATTTTTTTATACTTTAAACCAAAAAAGGTTTTTACTTTTATAGCACTTAACTTAAAAATTATTATCTAAGATGCGTTAATTACAAATTGCACTTAAATAGCAACATGTAACAGCTGATATCAAAGTTTAAAATGGTTTTTAAAAAAAATATATATAGAGTAAAACCTTTCAAAAGTGGATAGGAAATAGTAGAGAATTTGCACCATAAAGTTAGGTATCCACTATTAATTAGGATCGTTGAAAATAAACACATCCCGGGTAAAAATAGTTATATCTACCCTATGGGGAAAGAGGAGTCAATTGACCTAAAAGTGACTGGTTAAAGAAGGACTTATCACAGGTCTGGAATAACGTAATACTGAAGTGGGTTAAGCAGTGTCAATTGTCCTAAAATTACCAATCCTGTGACTGGTAAAGGGAGGACATACCACTTAACCAGAAGGCTTATTAAGAAGAAAAAGCCAGTTGGCCAGAATTTTACCCATTGGAAGCTGTTTAGTTTTCGTTTATTTTATACGACATGGGCCTTTTGTGACAGTCTTGTGGTATGTGCATGTTTGGTTAGTCATGTGGCATGCCACTATGTGGTTTAAAGCAGCACAAATGACCCCCTCCTATGACAAGCCAATGTTAAAGTTGCCAGTTGCTTACATAGGGTAGGGTTTAGCAGAGGACCGGTCTCTGGCACGAAGAGACTGATCCTGTGGCACACGCAGAACCGGTCCCACTCAATATAGGGTAGTCATATATATAAAATGATTAAGTCATATCTGACTTTGAATAAAGTCACATTACAGCTAATCTAATTACATACAAATACATCTGATAATTTTTATTAAGAGAATTTTTTATATGGTTCTTGATATTATTATATGTCTCTAAATCTTACCCCATATATAACTAGATAGGGCATATAATAATAATCCAAATATATGTAGAGATCCATGTGATTATTATGGTCGCATGCTAAGTCTTATGAATCTATATGTGACGTCACCCTGAAAATATTTTTCTTATAAAGGGTGTTTTTTATACAGGTATAGAAATTTAAGTTGGCAGCACTCTGCCATTTTGTCAGCTGTCAAGTGATTTATGTTTAGTTTGGTTTGGCATTTCAACATGAATAGACTGACGCCTGAACAACGCTTCCAAATTGTGAAAATTTATTATGAAAATCATGGTTCTGTTCGAAATGCGTATCGCGCGCTACGTTCATTTTACGGTCAATATAATCGTCCATCAGAGCAATTAATTCGGTTAACTGTGGAACGTTTTCGCACCACGTTTACTCTAAATGATAATATGCATTCAAAGAGATGTCGCACAGTGCGTACAGTGCTTTAGGGCTTGTGGAATCATTGGTCCGTACTTCTTTAAAAACGATGCTGGTCACAACGTTACAGTCAATAATGACCGCTATAGAGCCATGATTACTGACTTTTTCGTTCATCAATTGAACAACAGTGATGTGCAGGAGCATGTTGCAAGACGGCGCAACATGTCACACTGCTCGTGCCACAATTGATTTTTTGAATAGTTTCATTTTTCGGACCCGTGGACTATTTTCTGTGGGGATATGTGAAGTCGCTAGTCTACACCGATAAGCCCGAAACGATTGACCACTTGGAGGACAACACTCGACGCGTTATTGCCGATATACGGAATGGCATTCTAAAAAGTCATCGAAACTTGGACCTCCAGATTAGACTACGTCATATTTAAATTATAATGCCAGAAGATTATCTTTCGAATAAAGTAATTTTCATGCCAATTTAAAAAATTGGAAAACAACATTCACCGCGTTATTGCCAATATACGGCCACAAATGTTTTAAAAAGTCATCGAAAATTGGACATCCAGATTAGACTACGACCGAACCAGCCGTGGCTGTCATATGCCAGAAGTCATATTTAAATCATAATGCCAGAAGATTATCTTTCGAAAAAAGTAAATTTAGTGTCAATTTAAAAAATCATCTTTGCTTTATTCCATTTCAAAGTTCTATAGCTCTATAAAAAACCGCCTTTACTTTTAGATATCATTATATATAATTCCATACATATTTTGGCAAAGTTCAATATTAAATTAAGTTATCTGCAAGTTAAGACTTTATTACATATGTCTTAACATATATACATATTCACCTATATCGTGAATATTTTTTCCCTCGAATTGTTTTCTTCATTCACTCAATTCCAATCGTGAATAAAAATTCCCTCGAAATTTGTTTCCTTTGTTTAATCATTCACTCGTGAATAGCAATTTCAGGGGAAATTCACGATACCAATTTTCACGATAGGGGTGATTACTTTTATAACGAAATTACTTTAAAGTGATTTCTTTTATATACATTTAAATTAAAAAATGGGCACCTTTTATAAAAAACCGCTTAGGGCAAATACATTTTATATAAATAACAAGAGTTATATTTGTGAAAAGCAAAATGTGCTCTCAAGAATTTTTAAACATTTCATTGTTTCATTTAAATAAATTTTTTTATCCGTTTTAAGTGTATGTTTTTCCAAATTTCAGATTTCTGCCTTAAACGAATTGCATTGGTCGATTTCAGGTGGAACTTCATTCTTTTCAACGCCAATTATAACAAGATTCTATAAAAACCCATACCTGAAAAAACGTATTTTAAAATCAAGACTTGTAGCCCAAGTCGTTTTCGCAGGACGCACAGTGGGTTCGATGATAGTTTTAAACGTACAAATCTTTTCCGCTTAAAAACTACATTCGGACTCAGCAGTAGTTATTTTTGTTTGACGGAGCCTGTTTTTTGACCAAGTCTACTTATTTTTACCATGTTCATGAACATAAATACAACAAGCTTTTCGCTTGGAAAAAACACAAAGTCCCAATTTACCTCATGACCCAAATTACCCCATATTCCTCCACATTTTAAATTTAGATTTTTTTTTTTTTAAATTGTAGTAAGGCCATGCCATGCTTGAAGCCCTTCATCTTTCACCACCTTTCATCTTTCCACTATCCCCTTTCCAAAGAAAGCAACACATTAATTAATAGGAAGAATTTCCTGAGTGTTGCTTCTCTTTAAAAAAAAAAAAGGCGGAAAAGTTTAGAAAACGGATTTTAAATTAGCTACTCAAAATTTATTTCGAGGTGAAATGATTTTTTTTTATCATTTTTCAGAGATGTATTATTTTTGCTCTTAAGCCATGTTACGATAGATATGGTAGGAAATAATTTGATTTGATTTTAGTAATATATCCTTCCTAAAGTTGCCTTTCAAAAGTTGTGATAAATCAGTAGTTTATTAATTTATAGGTTTGAAATACACTATTACTTTTCTATTTTAAGATCATTCTTAAATATTCCCAAAGGATTGGTAACTACTCGTATTCTATAACGAAAAATAAATCTTATATATTTTTTTTTATTAACCAACCATGTATTTTTTATCTAAATTACACCCAAAAAAAAAAAATAAATGTGGAACATAAATCTTTTTTGTTTCTTTATTACGCGTTATTTATGAAGTGTTTAATACATGATACGTATTTTTATTTTTGGCTAAAAACAAATAACTAAAAGTTTTATATGTTTTTGACATACTTACATATCCTTAAAACATATCCTGTTATGTATTACATGTAAGACTTTATGGTCGGTCATTTCTAATTCAACTACCCTTGTGATTAGTTATGCCCGTTTTTTTTTTTCATTTGTTGGTTTTTTTGCTAAACTTTTCCTATGGCCGGAAAGAATGTGAGATATGTACTAAAACTATTTTATAGCCATTAATCATTTTCATTGCTGGTCGTTATAAATACATGAAATATTTCTATATAATGGTATTGAATTGCTTTTGTGGTGTTGCATAGGTGGGGGAGGTGGGTTGGGGGTTACTATTATATAAAGAATATATTTTAGTTAAATGCAAGAGGCGTATGTGAATTATTAGTTTCATTGTTTTAGTTAGAATATATGGAATGTAAGTTTAAAAAACTTAGATATTTTTTTATCAAGAGGTTTCTAAAGATAATGTGTCTGCTAGAGTACTCAATCGTTTAACGGTTACTCGATTAATCAATGAATTTGAATCGAACAACTGTTCGAGTAAATTAAAATTGCCAATTTCGAGTAAAGAATAACTCGAACAATTTCTGGTTGATTAATCGAGTTAATGGAGTAAATCACAATATGGTCTATTTCAGCCCAGCAAAACCACACATTACTAAATCATGGGTAAAGTAATGTATCACTGATGAATTTTACAGGCGATTAGCCTAAAATAATGGGTGGACTCATTACCTTGTAGGGGGTTAAGTAACTGGTTACTTATATGGTTACATGGCGGCAAAAAGTAATGTGCCTATAAATAGATTTTCATAAAAAAAAGCTTCACAAATATTTTTTTTTTTAATTAAATAAATAACAAGTTTGATATAATTTTATTAAAAATAAAAATTATGTTTTTTCGACCTTTTATTGTGCAATGAAAATGATTCCTTAGGCAGGAATGAAATCCGGATAGGGACACGCCTACATCAGATTGTTTCACAATTTGTTAAATAAGTTTTGGGATTTTAGCACATTTAATTACTATAAATGCAATTAATGTTTATCCCGATGAAAATAAATTTAAATAACAAATATGCAGGTGCCTGTGCAAATTTAAATGTAACTGACACTAATAGAAAACATATGATTTTCTATTGTTGATTTACTTGAATAAACGTCACTACATTGCTAGATCTGTCAAAAAAACAGAGTAGTATTTGGAAGATGACAAAGCCAATTGTGACAATTTTTTGTTGTTGTTTTGGTTTTTCTTTGATATTTTAAATTTTGAATCTCGCTCCTAGACGAGGACAAGAAATTCTTATTGAGTTTGTGATTTAACATAACAAATATCTCTAGAAATTCGAATAACAAAGTCCCCTGAAGATTTCCTTAGGCAGGAATGAAATCCGGATAGGGACACGTCTACATCAGATTGTTTCACAATTTGTTAAATAAGTTTTGGGACTTTAGCACATTTAATTACTATAAATGAAAATTATTCAAGTTCGAGGCCATACTCTATATTTCTTCATTAGGATATTGTCCTAACAAATAATCTTTAGAGTTTTTTGTTTTCAAATTTATTATTTCACCCTTTCAGGAATGTGTTGATAGATCTATTTCGGGAATTTTCTAGGTTCCCATCATCAGAACACGTTTTGAAAGCGGTAATAATCCCATGCCAAACATCAAACATTCATATAAACTAGTTTACTCACTACATGAGAACTAATATATGAGCTTGAAGTTAAAGAATATAACCATTGATCAAAAAATAAATTGAAAACTTGTTTGTTTTGTGCAAGGTCCACCTCTGGTGGATATTCAATAGACGTTTTTGTTTTTCTCTCCTTTTTATATTTTGTTTAGTTTGTAAACAAAACAAACTTTTTTTTTATTAAATAAATAACGTAGTCATGCTGGGATTCGAACCTGTGGTCTCTGGTATTTAGCAATTACTTAGACAAGAACTCCACCAACTGAGCTACATTTTACATTTTAAGCAAAAAATATTGCTTAAAATGTAAATGAGTTGTTGTGCTTCGTGTTTTCTTTCGTGATATACACCTTACCCTCATGCTTACAAAAAATCACAAAGTAATGCGTTTATAAATAGATTTTCAAAAATATATATTAATAATTAGATTTTATAATTCATGCATTATGTAATTGATGATCGGTAAGTCATTATTTTATGTTTTGAAGTAAAATGTAAAATGTTATTAGGTATAATTAAAAGGTAATCCATGAGTGTTCAATTATCGGTAACTCATTACAATAATGATACAGGTAAGGAGTACACACTACAAGGTAATGCCATAGTTTATCGCACCCATTACCAAAATTTTGTTGGGAGTTTATTGCTTCGTATTTTTTAAAAATATTTTTTTTTAATATAAAATTACATTACACTGAACCCCAAAATACATATTTTCGTGTTTTTTAGTTTTCGACTTTCGAATAACATACAAATTTTAAATCGAAAAGGTATTTGGGGTTCAATATGAACTTAGTACAAAATATAGGGCAATGTGTCAGTTGCCGTGTTAATTTACATATTATATAAAGGGTGTCCCAAGAAGAGCGCAATTTTTAAA
Source organism: Delia radicum (assembly GCA_021234595.1). Classification (NCBI taxonomy): domain Eukaryota; kingdom Metazoa; phylum Arthropoda; class Insecta; order Diptera; family Anthomyiidae; genus Delia; species Delia radicum. The sequence continues at coordinate 81,780,298 of CM037851.1, forward strand.
TTTTAAATAAAACACAGATATTTAAAAAAAAATCGTGAAACTTTATTATATCGTAAAGTAGACAGAATGAGGTTATGTATGGAACAATATATCGTGCAGATGGCCGCCGCGGCTTTGCTGGCATGCACGCGATCTTTTAATGAAATTTTCAATGACCGTTTTGCATGAATGCTGCGGTATTTCATTAATGCAGCGTCCAATTTCCTCTTTTAAGGCTTGAGTCGTCGTCGGCTTATTCGCGTAAACCATCGACTTCAAAAAACCCCAAAGAAAAAAATCTAATGGTGTTAAATCGCACGATCTAGGCGGCCAATTGTGATCTCCAAAACGCGAAATAACACGACCGGGAAATGACTGATGCAGCAATTGAATTGTTTCTCTGGCTGTATGACATGTGGCGCCGTCTTGTTGGAACCACATGCCCTCCACATTCATTTCTTCAATTCTAGGCAAGAAAAAACTGGTTATCATTTCACGATACCGAACACCATTGACTGTTTGCGCTTGACCTGCCTCATTTTCATAAAAAAAAGGTCCAATGATTCCTCCAGCCCAAAAACCACACCACACAGTGACACGTCTCGTGAATCACTCGAGGATTTTCCTCACCCCAAATGCGACAATTCTGCCTATTGACGAAGCCATCAAGATGAAAATGGGCCTCGTCACTGAAGATGATTTTATCGGCAAAATCAGCATTTTCATGTTGTCATGTTGGTAAAACAATTTCACAATGAGAATGCGTTGTTCATTCGTGTAGCGCTCCATTTTTACTAACCTCGTACCTTCTACTAGCAAACAATAACAATTGTTCAAATGTCAAACAATGACACTTCGAATGTTGTCAGATTTAAAAATTGCGTTCTTCTTGGGACACCTTTTATGAGTAGTAGGGCTATAACTGTTTTACGTGGCACCACGATATAGATAATACTAAATTGTACTGATAAAAAAATTTTTTCTTTGGTAATTTTGAAGAAGAGCCGTTCGGCACTGAGATCAATGCCTAAAATATCACATTTTTAACAATTTCTAAATATATTTTTAAAATATCCTCGACCAATAACAGACATTAGTATAAATCGTCGAAACTTTAAAAAAATTTAAGGCCAAAATTTCGGATTTGCATAAATTAAGGTAAATTTTTAAATTTCTAAATAAATTTCAAAAAAATAAAAAATCGTAATAATCGCAAAACCATTAGATTGTGTTAAATTGTTTTGCAAGATTCGAATTGTACTTAGCTCATCATAATTTTTTGGTGGATTGGGCCGATTTTTTCTTCAATTCTGATCTATATTCAAACTTAATCAAATAAATTAAAAGTTTATATAATTTATATGATTTTTATTCTATATTTTTTCGAGGTATAGCCTGCAAAAAAGTTCTAATGTCTTCTTAAAGTCAAACTTTATAAAAACTATAGAATATAATGTAAAACCCCTCAATTGTATATTAGTTTAGAACAGTTTTTTAATTTTAAATTAATAGCGCAACTTTTTTCTTTTTTAAATTTTGATAAAATACATTTCGGAACCTCTGATTTTGTATTTTTTTTTGTGTTTTATTATGAATTTTTAAGGAAAAATTAATAAAATAAAGCTATTGAAATTATTTGAGTAACTCGAGTAACTTTAAAATCTTACTCGATTAATCGAGTAAGCTAAAAACCTCAAAATCGAGTTACTCGTTTACTCGAACACACCCAAACCCGAGTAATTTGAGTGCCCTAGTGTCTGCCATCTTTAGAATAAGGGAACATGGGATTCACTTTTATACCTTTCTTAGCAGTCATAGTTTTTAAACTTTCAAGTGGTTACTTTTTTTATAAAAACACTTTTTTTAAATAATACAATTTAAGTATTTCTTCAACAAATATCGATTGTGTGGCATTAAATTTCATCCTTGCTCCTTTAAAAAAAAAAAAACATTATAAGTCAAATTTAATAAAAAATTACTCTTGAATAACATCTTTTTATATTCTAATCATTTGGTATGTCATAGTTGAGTTGACAGTTATAACAAAAAAAAAAGGAGATAAAAATCATATAGAAAGAAATTCAACCACATATGCAAACACACACATACTAAACACATGTGGTTGGCAAAAAGGGATGCCCACATACATACACACATCTAAAGATAACATCTTGTAAAGAATTATTAAAAGGAATAAGGTTTCGCTAGATTAATTTAAGGTCATGCATATTACAAAATTACATACTACTAGTTCTAGAACTGTTCCCAAATGGGGGTACGCGGACACCAGGGCGTCCGCAAAGAGTTCCGACTAAATTATTGTTAAAAAAAAAATTAAAAAAATTTTTATTGCAATTTTATTAATAATTCAAATTATTAAATTTTTGATTATTCTTTTTAGAAGACTCGTACAGTAAAACTCGTTTAATCAAACTGGGTTTCGATAAATCGTCGGTTATTGTGAACTTATTTGAACGTCGTGACGTTTTGCTAATAATTTCAACTGTGATACATTAAGAAAAGTTTCAATCTATGATATTTTATTTTATTTATTTTGTACATTTATTTTAAATTATAATATTGTGTTTAATGTCGTTCTGTTTGTTCGTATTTTACCAATTTTATTAAAGAAATTTAAATGTAAACTTGACAAAAAAGATTATATATTCAATAAAATCAAATCCCTGAAGATGTTGGAATAATCCCAACGAAACGTCGGATTGAAAAATGAAATAATCTTTTATTTGCATTTGAAAACCATGACCTTGAATGCCTGATTAGGAAAACTTCTAACACAAATTTTAAACATCTGTTAATACAAACACTCAGGGAAGTTTCCTGAGTAAAAAATGCTTAAAAAATTTGAAGTTCTTTGGGTTGTAATACAGTTTCTTTATTTTTAATGTAAATGTTAGTCATTTGTAGAATACATTTAATTTTTTACTAACCTTGTAGTTCATTTTACAAAAAACAAACCACATCAAATGACTGTTTTATAGTTTTACATTTATTTTTTACAGTCGTTTTTTGTTATTTAAAAAATAACAAAATAAATGTTTGTTTATTTTTTACTAACATGTGTGGTTCATTCAATTGTTAGTAATTTTTTTGAACAGTAAAAACAAATGACCAATGTTAGTTGACTTTAATGAAATGTTAGTCGTCCTTTCTGCAAGTGAAATTTCATTTGTTTTTGACTACAATTGAAGTCGGCTTACCTACATATTATTCTTAGTGAACTTGCTTAAGATAAACTCTTGGTCAAGATGAACTGTTTTGACAGTACCACAAACAAATTTTAATATAATTTTATATTATTAATACAAATTTCCAAAAATTTTGCAAATTTTCCAAAATTTCTTTGAATTTTAACAAATATTGAACCGGCTACACAGAAATTCTTCAACCAATGTATCGAAACAATCAATTTATGAAATCAAATGAAAGAATTTCACAATTTATTTTTGATCAATGGTGATAATCTTTAACTTTGAGCTCATATATTAGTTCTCATGTAGTGAGTAAACTAGTTTATACGAGTGTTTGATGTTTGGCAAGGGATTGTTACCTCTTTCAAAACGTGTTTTGATGATGGGAACCTAGAAAATTTCCGAAATAGATCTATCAACAAATTCCTGAAAGGGTCAAATAATATATTTGAAAACAAAAACTCTATAGTTTATTTGTTAGGACAATATCCTAATAAAGAAATATAGAGTATGGCCTCAAACTTGCATAATTTTCATTTTCATTGCACAATTAAAGGTTGAAAAAAATATAATTTTTATTATTAATAAAAATGATATCAAACTTATATCTAAAAAAGTTTATAAAATTTTTTAATATTTTTTGCACACAGAGAATAAATTGATTGGAATTCCATTGTTACCAACAACATTTAATCATTATTCGATAATTTTAATTGTAAGTACTTAAAATTCATCATCAGAATAACTTAACTATATTGTAAACAGAAAATATAGAAAATTAACCAAAACACAGTCACATCATTCAAACTATTGGTTTTCCTTATCAATATTGAAAAAAAAAAAAATATGTAAAAAATTTTTGCAGTTACAATCGAATATTAGTTTCGCCTGCAAAAAACAATCACTCTATCTAAAATTTTAGCTTTAGTTACCAGTTTTAAAATAATATAAAGTTTTTTAATAGTTTTGTTAACTGTAATAAAATATTATGATTAGCAACTTAATTTCTGTTGTACATACAAATCTATTTGTAGACATTAATATTTAAACATGAAAGAAAAAATAAATTCAAGTTAGGAGTTTGAAAATAGAGATTCAAATTGAATTTAGGCTGGAGGTAAAGTAATTGCCTGACAAGCAGAAGGTCGCCGGTTCGAACCTAGTTCGCGTAGCAGAATTGTTTATTAATAAAATAATTTTAAAATAATATAAATTTTTTTTATAGTTTTGGTAACTGTAATAAAATATTGAGATTAGCTACAGAATTTAAATTTGAAACTTGAAAATATTCAAGGTTGAAATTTTACTGGTTTTACTGGATTTGGTTTTTGTAAATTCCAATTTTTTTTTGTTTCATTACTATTGCCTTTAGTTTAATATAATATAATATAATATGTTGGGGGTCGGTTCACCAGTAGAAGCGTCTCAAGGTGTCCGCGAGGCAAAAGTTGGTGGGAATCGCTGTACTAGACAGTTACACAGACATGTAAACCGCCATACTATAACATTTTCCATGTATGTATGATTAGGGTGTAGTAACGCATAAAGTCATCAAATTAAAAAATGTATAAAAAGTTAAATTGTGGGTTTGAGTGGTTTGAAATTTCTGTGGTAAATTTCAGCCAATACTTTTTTTTGAACATTTTTTTTATTAAATCTTGTTGCTGAAAAAAGGTAGTCTACAAAAAGTTTATTTAACATTTGGTAAGATTTTATAATAATTATTAATTTAACATATTAAAATATGTCACAATTACATATGTTAACAAAATTTATGACTACAATTTTTTTTTTTCATTTAAGAAATTTGTACTCCACTAGAATAGAATTAATAAATAAATATGTTAAGCCTTTTTTTGGTTCAAGAAAGCATCACATGTTAGGATTCTTAAAAATTAATTTGAGTTATTTATTTGAAAGTATTAAGTTTTCAAAATATAGAAATAATAAGATTCATCACGGTGCGCCTGAGTCGATTTATTTCTATATGGTGACGTTTTTTTTTTCGCTGCCAACCAAAAGTTTCCAAATATGGCCTGCCTCTATTCGATGGGCACCTCACCGGAAAAAAATTAGGAACGATTCAGATAAGTAAGCTAAGTCGATAATTGTTTTTTGTCAGAGGAGGCAAGGATTAAGTGTTAAGTTTTTTTAAGTTTAAATTTTCTCAAAAACTACTTATCTGTTCGGGGCAAATTATATCTCTTTATAAAGTTTATAAAGTATTCTTTTTTATGATATGTATAGATTTTTATTTCCCAAAATTTTTTTAAAAACTTAAAATTAAAAAATTTTATTTTAAGCCATATAGCGTCGAAAAGGGGTGTGTCTGACAAAAAAAAAAAAAAAATGTCGACTCAGCTCACGTATATACTTATATTGTTCCAAAATTTTTAATCAAAATCGGCTAGGTGACCCAAAACTAAATACATTCCATATAGAGTTAGTAAATTTGGAAGAGCCATAGGTGGTTGTGTTTATGGTGTAAAGAAACACCTTGGTGACTCTGGTGTGAAACATTTCTTCAAATCTTATGATAACGTGGATGTAATATTTTTAAAAATGACTGGTTTAGAATTCAATTTAATACCAGCTTATATAAGAGGAGCAAATTGGGAGCAGGAATTTGACTGCATTAAACAATTTTTTGAGGTAAACGATGTAACAAATCCGATAATAATGGGTGATCTGAATGTAAGACTTGGCGAAATGCAGCAGGATTTTGGTGATTTACTAGATGATTTGTTTCCTGCAGGCCTAGAGAAAAGAAGATCGAGAGATAAGAATGTAGATTCACATGGCAGAAGTTTTCTGAAGTTTTGTACAGATTATGGACTGGTGATCGTAAATGGAAGAACAGTAGGAGATGACGATGGCAGTTTCACTTTTGCTAATAATATTGGTAATTCTGTGAATGATATATGTGCAGTATCAATTGATATGCTGAAGTTGGTAGAACATTTTGTGGTGGAAGATCAAATTTGGTCCGATCACTTTCCTATTAATCTTTGCATAACAACAGATATAACACATGAAGCTACTAAGAAAATTTTGTTATTACCGAAATTGAACTGGCACTTAGAGAATAAAGAAAAATACAATAATAAATTAAATTTAAATTTAAGTACATTTTTGCAAAACAAAAGTCAAGTTGAGCTGCAGGATATGAGTACCTTGATCCATGCATCCTATGACACACCAACAAAAAACCTCAGGCAAACACACTTTAAGAACAAATGGTTTGATAAAGAATGTGATAAAGCTAAAACTGAATCAATGAATTTGCTAAAAGCCTTTCGTAAATCACATTGTTTTCAGGATAAGGAAAAATATTTAAAAAATAGAACTTTATACCGAAAGCTGTGCAGAAACAAAAAGATTGAGTATTTTAAACAGATCGAACGAAAGCTAAATACAGTACAAGATGGTAAGCAATGGTGGACGTTGGCAAAGGAGATAAGACAACAGGAACGTAACATTATTGGTAGTATAAATGCTAACACATTTAGTGAATATTTTAAAAATTTGCTTAATCCAGCTGTAACATCTGCTGACGTACTTTATGCTGCAAACTTAAATACAAATGAGCGACTTGATAGAGCATTTACAGTTGAAGAAATAAGAGTTCAGCTTGAAAAGACTAAGCCAAATAAGGCGCCAGGAGATGATCGAATACCCTATGAGTTTTATAAACATGCAAGTGAAGATTTTTTAAAAGTGTTAGCACAGACATTTACTCAATTATTAAATGGAATTGGATCGTATGAAGTATTCCAGAAAAGTATCATATTCCCAATCTACAAAAAAGGTGATATTAATCAAGAAAGTAATTACAGAGGCATTTCATTCATGAATTGTATAGCGAAAATAATGATGGGTGCGATTAATGAAAGAATCACAGAGTGGGTTAATGATAATCACATACTTAATGAATATCAAGCAGGATTTCGAAAAGGTTATTTAACAATAGACAACATATATAATCTTTCAACGATTGTTCATATAAAATTTTCGGAGAAAAAACGAGTTTATGCCTTTTTTGTCGATTTTAAGGCTGCTTTCGATCGTGTTCCAAGAAAACTTTTAATATATAAGCTTCATAAGATGGGTATGTCTTCAAAAGTGGTTACTTTCATAGAAAATATATATCAAAACACTAAAGCTGCAGTGTGGACGGGATCTGAGTTATCCAGCTTTTTTGAAACATGTTCAGGAGTAAAGCAAGGTTGTTTGCTATCGCCATTACTTTTTGCGTTGTACTTAAATGATATGCATGACCAGCTGGGTGAAGGTATGTTTATTGGTGATGTTAATGTACGCGTCCTGATGTATGCGGATGACATTGTCATTTTAGCAGAAAAAGCTAACACTTTACAACAAATGATATACAACCTTGAAATATACTGTAAAACATGGGGCATGGAGATAAATCTATCCAAATCAGAGATAATGATATTTAGAAAAGGAGGAAGAGTCTCATCGAACGAAAATTGGACATTTACCGGTGCTAATGTAAGAATTGTCTCAGAGTATAAGTACTTAGGCGTAAAACTATCTCCTGGAATGTCTTTCTCGCAACATGTATTGTCCAAAAAGGATGCAGCAAAAGCGTGTATAAATGCTACATGGAAAAATTTCATTGCGAATAGGGACGTTACTCTCAAGGCAAAGTGGAGAATGTTCTTAGCGGTCTGCAGGTCCATACAATCCTACGGTGCCCAAGTATGGGGTTTCTCTTGGTTTGGTGAAATAGACAAGCTACAAAGATATTTTTCAAAAAGAGTTTTAAGGTTAGGAGATAATACACCAAATTATGTGATTATGTTGGAAACTGGACAAGAAGAGTGTCACTTTTATACATATAGTTTGCATCTGCAATATATAGCTAAAACCATTTTTGAGTATGGAAGCAATAGATTACCTCATAAACTATCCATGCAAGTTTTAGAAAAAACATTTATTGGTATAAGGATTTACAAAGTCGGTTATTGGAGTACAATATTGAGAGCAGTTACATGAACCAAAACAAAGACGCTTGGTACAGCGCATGTTTTGATTTGGTAAAAGCAATGAAAACTAAAACACAGGAAGATTATGTAAAAAACGCACTGGAAAGTCAACTAAGAGTGTATAAAAACCTTGATTTTTCTAAAGGTCTTGAGTATTGCACAGAACGTTATAATTTGCTCCAAATAAGCTATATAATGAAGGCGAGGGGTGATCTTTTATGGTTAAATGGTAACCAATTCGGAGTTGGTAATGCCCGATTTTGTTCCATGTGTAATATGAATGAAGTAGAAACACTTCAACATTTCTTAGGCAGATGCCCTGTGCTCAAGAATATAAGAAAAAGATTTTTTGGTAGTTTTTGGCTCAACGATGAAGTAATAGTACGTGTGTTAAATGGTGGTGAAGATAATAATTGGCTAAACCTATATTATTTGTTAAAGATGCCTTAAGATATAGATCTATGTTTATAAGAGAATATCATTTTTAAAAAATTGTAAAATTCAACTTCCGGCTAACGGTTTTCTTAAAACATGCCTTAAATTTCTTTATAAAAACAAAAATGTAAGTTTTACATAGTAATAAGATAAATTATTGTAATGATTTTGAAAAAATAAAGAAAATCTAATCTAAAATCTAAATCTAATCTACATTCCAAATTTTGAAAACTTTGACTGGCCTTGAAAAAAGCGCCAGCTATATTTTTGTCTCCAGTGGTCTCATGTCTTTTCTATTAAACCATATAATTGACCAACTACAGAGTTTTTGTTTTGTTTTTCATTAATTTTTAAGTTTAAGGTGAAATAATATGCTCCCATCCCCGGAAAATAAAAATGTATATATATCTTACGAAGGGTGATTTTATAAGCTTTACAATGAAATATAATTTGTACCTAACATGTAAGTAATTTTTGAGAAAATTGAAATTTAAAAAATTTTACTCTTAAGCCTTGCCGCCTGACAACAAAATAGTAAAAGTCTAGATTCTGCTAACGTCTCTGAATCGATCCAATTTTTTTTTTTGAAACTTTTGATTGGCCGCAAGAAATGTCACCTAGATTTTTTTCGTTTTCATTGGAAAATGCTTTATGACCATCTAGAAACATAATCCATCTTCAGATTGGAGTAACACGCAAATTCTATTAAATTGGCTTAGGAGCACCGTGGCATACGTTAGAGTGTTCTTATATAAGGGCAACATCTACAAATTTTAAAGATTATTTAACCATACCTATCACAAAACACAAAAACTAAATTTTTGTTTATATACTCGGTATATATTACTTTCCAAGCCAAATTAACAGTATTCGTTCTTATATAAAATAGAAAAAAGAAAATCGACCAACTTTTTCAATTTTTCAAAATAATAGTCGAAGTAGGCGGGTTAAATACTGACAAATTTTTCTCTCATTTTTAGTATATTATTTATTATTACTTAACTGAATTTGTCTAGGAGTTTGTCTAGAAGTTTGCTAGAAATTTAACTATATCAATATATTTTTTTATGGAGAATTGAAGATAGAAAAAAATCATAACTAGTTCTGAATTTTTAGAGTAATACAAAACTCAATTAATCTAAAAATCGCCAAAAGTTTTGTTTCAAATTTTTTATTTACTAAAATAGTTAAGATGTTTTTCTGTCGATCCAGAAAGTTTTATCGCGTAACTCGCTCTAGCTTTTTAGAAAATATTTGTTGAATATTGCCGAAACCCGGTTAATCGTTTTTTTATTTTCAAAATCCAACCGGTTTCAGATATTTTAAATTTTCCATTATTCGAGAAACTGTTTTTTTTTTTGAGTCGGTTAACCGGTTATTTTTAACAACCCGATGACAAAAGTTCCGACTTAGGTATACATATATAACCATATATAATAAATTATCACATCATATCATAGAGAATCCGAAAAATGGCATACATAACCCATGCAAACATCAAACATTCATATAACTTAGTTATCCCACTAAATGAGAACTAATAAAGGGTCCGCCATCTAACGTTTTTTTTCAACTAGTGCTTATTTCGTGAATGGTAACACGTAGCTCATGTCTGATTTGACAGATAATTAGTTTTATCCTTCCACTGAACGAATATATGTATGTTCGTTATCTTGTGAAAAAAGTGGAAGAAACTGGCATCCTCATCGATAAATCAAAGCGTAAAAAGCCAAAAACAGTGCGTACACCCGAGAATATTGCTGCTGTTACAGAAAGTGTGCGTGAAGCGCCATCAACATCAATTCACCGTCGTTCTCAACAATTGAACATTTCGGAGACATCATTGAGACGAATTTTGCATAAAGACCTTGGTATGACGCCATACAAAGTCCAATTGGTTCAGGAGTTCAAAAAAAAAAAAAAAGTTACTTGGCGGACCCTTTATATGAGCTCGAAGTTATCGATTATCACCATTGATCAAAAATAAATTGAAAACTTGTTTGTTTTTAATTTCAAGTTTTCAATTTATTTTTGATCAATGGTGATAATCATTCTCATTTAGTGAGGTAATATGTATGTTTGATGTTTTCATGGGATTGTCACTTTTTTCAAAACGTGTTGTGATGATGGGAACCTAAAAAATTCCCGAAATATATCTATCAATAATGAAAGAGGTCAACTAATAAATTTGAAAACAAAAACTCTGTATATTATTTGTTAGGACAATATCCTAATAAAAAAATATAGAGTATGGCCTCGAACGTGAATAATTTTCATTTTCATTTCATTTTCTTTTAACGTTTACTAAGTTTTTTTACTACTTTTACTTTATACAAAAGTTACAGTCACGTTTTGCTAAAATTAGCAAAAAAGATCCGCTGGCCTAATATAAGCAAATATTCTGTAACAATTATAGTTTTTTCTGTAACTTTTACAGACTTTTTTATTTGAGTGTATATTAAATTATAGAAAACTTCATGTGGACCAACATTAAAAATATTAATTTGAAAATTAAAAAGAAATTTTAAAGTTTATGTGTCATGACAAAATAAAATTTGTTTTGCATATTTATTCATGTCTTATCATATGTGATCAGATCTGGCCCCAGCTCAAATTATATTCAATAATATCTTATTAGTTTCAATCATATCTAGTTAAATTAAATCATATCAATTTAGATCTAATCAGAGCTAATATTTTTTACTCGGGTATTTAAAAAAAAAAAAAAATTGTAAACATTTTTATATCATTGTGAAGGTTTTTTTTTTTGAAAATTTCAGTAAGCTCGTCCAATGAAATAAATCTTTCCCTATATTCTTTTGACCAGTAATTTAATATTTGGTTTAAAGGCCAAAACCGCTTCAGTGGCAGATCGCATTATTCTCCCAAATTGAAAGTTTTTCAATACTCAAATTGCATTACGTACTCAGCCTAGCGAAGCATTATTGCTGTAATCCACTTTAAATAGAAAATTTTATAAATTCAATTTTTCAATAATAAATTTTACGGTTTATTTGAAATTTATAACGTTTTTTTCTGTTTTTTTTTTTTTTATTGTACAACAACGAACACAATAATTGAAAATTTGTTGTTAGCTTTATATTGTCGTCGATTGTGTGCAAAACCGTAACTAAATAAATTTATAGCCAGAAATATAAAATATGTCGAGTGGGGTTACATGCAAGCACATATTTGCCTTTCTTGTTGTTATTGTTTGGGTCTATCAATGTTAAGCGACGTCCTCTATATCATGACACATGACTTGCATGTCAATGGGTGCTAAGAGCTCAAAACTTTAACAATAATCTCTAACTCCACCTCCCGGTTTGGATGTGTTTTTGTAGAAAATATGACAAAACAACAATGTTGTTTTTTTAAAATTTTGCACAACTTTGCAAAAATGTTTGTGTAGTATTTTTGTTTTCTTCTACTTCCTATACAATTGTTAAATTTTACGCAATGTCCTTTTTAGTCCTGCCTCCTTGATGCTTGTGACTTTTCTTAACATAAAACTAAATGACAAAAAACACATAAATTACATTGAATTTTAAAAGGACAAAATATCAATATCCACTTTAGTTTACGCCAAAGGAATGTTAAATAACCAAATAATTTTCTGTTGTCGTACATATGATATTGGCAGAGTCTTAAATAATGAATTCATTAAAAAGAATCGCATTAAATGTTTTTTTAATCATACACTTAGATAAAAAAATCGCATCATATTTATAAACAAGTTTTATTGCACCAAAATCTATAAAGCATTGTCATATTTATGAAGTGTTCATAATTATGATAAAACTTTTCATAAATATTTATGAAACATAATTCATAAATTCTGCATCATTTTATAGAGAAATATTTTTTTTTATAAAAATTGTCTCACAAACCTAAAGAGATAGAGAAAAACGAATAAAAATTGTTAGCCTAGTGCAGTATTAACACACTTCGATAACAAAGTTACCTTAACAATATTTTTATGAAACAATTTCATGAATATCTATATAACAGTTTCATTGGATGAAAAACAATGAAGTTTTTCATCATAGCTATGAATGTTTTCATAAATATGATGAAGCTTTTGTTACAGTGTAACATAGATATGTGCACGACAACTATTGCTTGATGAGATTTACTCTCTCCAGCGCAATATATCGGATATATTTGGTCCTAATGTTTAAAACTTTTTTATACTTTAGATTAAAAGAATGTTCCCTATTATGGCCTGTTGTCTAAAATGGTTGTTTCGTTTTTTTTTTATAGCGTTGTTACACAAATATGTTAAAACTGGAAACTGGAGAGCGTGTGCCACATGATCGGTCCCTTCGTGCCAGAGACCGGTTCTCTGCTAAACCCCACCCTATGTAAACAACTGGCAACTTTAACATTGGCTTGTCATAGGAGGGGGTCATTTGTCCTGCTTTAAACCACATAGTGACATGCCACAGGACTAACCAAAGATGGGCATACCACAAGACTGCCGCAAAAGGCCCATGTCGTATAAAATAAACGAAAACTAATGGGTAAAATTCTGGCCAATTGGCTTTTTCTTGTTAATAAGCATTATGGTTAAATGGTATGTCCTCCCTTTACCAGTCACAGGATTGGTCATTTTAGGACAATTGACACTGCTAACCCACTTCAGTATTAAATTATACCAGTCCTGTGATACGTCTTTCTTTAACCAGGCACTTTAAGGTCAATTGACTGCTCATTCCCCATGGGGAAATTTATAAGATTTTTTCAAGTCAGCCTTTTGCAAACGGTAAGAATTTTATTCACGAGTTTTACAAAACTAATTGACTCCATAAAAAACTATAATAATTAAAAAATAAAATGTGATAAATTTAATTTTAATAGTGTTCGTCGTTACACATAAATAAATGACAAAATTATGTGTGTAATATTATTATTAAACATTCCTCATTTTTTTTTGTCAAAGTTCTGCCTATTATGGAGGCTCTAACTTTTCTAAAACTTCGGGTTCTGATGAGATCTTTAGCCAGATCGAAATACTAGTATTAACCTAGCTAATATGTTTGATTTGCTTTATTTTTGTAAATATACGGAGGTTGAAAGCTCGTTATAAATTGAAAATAACATAAAAATAATCTCGATGTATATAAAACAAAAAACTAATATAACTGCCTCATAAAGCATTTTTGTAAATACAAAAAAGTCTTTTAAATTGGCAACGACAACGATGATTAGTAAATAATTTGAATTTTTGTAGTTTGGAATTTTTGTTTTTAACCCATCTGAAGTATCTCGGCATGTTATACATGACAGATAAAAACATAAATGACTTGCTTGCACAAAATGTCGTTACTTTTCTGCTTACACAAAATCAAAAATAAGAAGTTATATATGTGCTTACTAGAGTTGAAAAATAATAAGCCTTAAAATAGATTTTCAAAAAATGTTTGAATAAATACTTTTTATTTAAAATAATGATAAAAATAAGTACTTATGGGTAACGCATTATTTGTTGCATTGAAATAATGGAAAAATTAACTAGTTATTGGTATGACATTACATATATGATTTACAGTAAGGCAGAGTGTAAGCGGATGTCATTACTGGTAGTATGAACAATAATGGGAAGTCACACACAGGATTTTACAAACGAAAAACTTAATTTTTGAAATTTTTATCAGGGCAATAAAAATAAAAAACAAAAAAAAAAATCATATTTTTCCAAAGTTTTAAACCATTTTTATCTTTAAACAGAAAACAAAAATAAAATAAAAAGTTTTTGTACAAAATAAGAACATTTTTTTTAAGAAATAAAAATAAGTAAACCAGTTTTTTCTCCCAAAATTTAACTAATTTTTTTTTTCAATAGCAACAAAAAATGGTGTTTAAAAAAAAACCTGAAAATTGTAAAAATTCGCTGATATCAGGGATGGAAAGTCCTCGCTCAGACTCATGCTTATTTTAAATAATTAATAAGCCCGAAATTTCAGAAATTTTATTAATTTGAATGATATCAATGAAATTAATTTTCAGTCTGGTTTAAAAACAACTAAAGTATAACAAAATTCAACGAATGAAACTAACGAAATGGAATAGAACGGGAAAGGAATTTTAAATTTGAAGTGTGCATAATATATTATGGCACATATCAGTGAAAAAAATTAATAAGTCACCCTGTGTCAATTTTCTAAAAAAAATTATTTTAAAAATAAATCAACATCAGTTGTATTATCGGGGCGTGTTTCGTAGGTAAACTTTTGGAATTTTTTTTTACCATTTTGCGTTTTCGATATATTGACCATTATTTCAAATTTCCAGTATCTCCGCAACTAAACGAGATAGGACAAAATGGACAAAATGTTTGCTTCACAGCAAATACAAAGACTAGGCCAGGGAAAGATACCGAGGGATTAATTTTTTATGCAACAACCACTGGGTGTCTTAATTATTTGTTTACCCATATACGTACGTTAAACTAAATAGAATGAAACATTAGTTCGAAATGGAACGATATGAAATGAAACGGGCAACGAATGGAAACGAAGCACTTTATTTATATTACGTAGCTCAAGTTTTGCAAAATTTTTTACAAGTACAAAAAGTACAACAGTTTTACTCTTTGGGAGTGTTTATACATCCTGATAATACTAATCGGGTAGGTCCGGTAAAGGTCCGAAGGGACTAATTTTTTATGAAAAAACCACAGGGTGTCTTAATTATTTGTTTACCCATATACGTACGTAAAACTAAATTTAAACACTCCGTTAATAGAATGAAACATTAGCCCAAAATGGAACGATAATAAATGGAACGGGCAAAGAATGGAAACGAAGCACTTTATTATATTACGTAGCTCAAGTTTTGCAAAATTTTTTACAAGTACTTACGTAAAACTAAATTTAAACGGTCCGATAATAGAATGGAACATTAGTCCAAAATGGAACGATAATAAATGGGACGGGCAAAGAATGGAAACAAAGCACTTTATTTGTATTACGTAGCTTAAGTTTTGCAAATTTTTTTACAAATACAAAAAGGACAACAGTTTTGCTCTTTGGGAGTATTTTTACACCCTGACAACACAAATCGGCTAGGTCCGGGAAAGGTCCGGAGGGACTAATTTTTTATGAAACAACCACAGGGTGTCTTAATTATTTATTTATCCATATACTACTATGAAAATACAAATATAAACACTTCGATAATAAAATGAAACACTGACAGAAATGGAACGACATGGCATGTAACGGGGAACGTGTGAAATCAGTTTTGCAAAATTTTTGCCCGTTTTGCGATATCTCGCTTAGTTTTTGAGATACTAGCCATTTTATAAAATGTCGTTTTTTCGCCGAAACTAAACGAGATAGTGAAAAACGGATAAAGTGTTTGCTCTGTAGGAGTTGTACTGCACTCTGATAATGCAAAGAGGTCCGGGAAAGATCCTAAGGGATTAATTTTTTATAACCTGGCCACAGGGTGATTTTTTATTTTTTTTTTTTTAATTATAATATAAATTTCGATAAAACAAAGTTCGTTCCGCGTTAAATACAATTTCGTTACCTATAATCGATGTTCCAATTCAACTCGATCCCCGTTCCATTTCATATCTTCTCCATGTTCTGTCTTTCAATTCCACTCATTATAATTAATAATAAATTGCCTTCCCCATATTAAGCACTACAATTCTCCTCATTCCCCGTTTTGTGCCATATAATTTCGATTTCAAAAAATTTTACATTCCATTCATAGAATGACGTATTAAAAAATATGTTTTTTTTTACTTCCCTGTCCAACGATGTTGTTCGGTTTCATTTATGAGGATTGTTTTGGTAAACAAATCACACTTGGGATTTTTTCATTAGCATTGAATGTAGCATTTAGTGAACTAATGCTAATGCCAAAAAAAATTTTCATTACCATTTAATTGTAATGAAATTCTTTGGCATTATCATTTGTCATAATAATGCTAATGAAATCACACTAATGCCAAAAGAACTAATTACAATTGAGCAAAAAAAGCATTTGTTTACAAAAAGAAAATTTAGTGCAAATTGCTTTACATAGGAATAAGACGGAGATCGATATGAATTGTATCTTTATTTGCATTATCCCGTAAATAAGTAAAAATAAATAAATAAATCGCCCTATGGCTATTTTATAAAAATTGTACAATCGGGATCTCTACCGGACCTTGCCCATTTATTTTATAAGGGTGTATTATTATTACTCCTGTGGAGCAACATTTTTGTCCGTTTTATCCTATCTCGCTTAGTTCTGGAGAGACTGGGCATTTTAAAAAATCGCCATTTTATAAAATGGTTAGTATCTCTAAAACTAGCCAAATTTAGCAAAACGGATCAAATTTTTGCAAAACTTAACCCACGTATTTGTTTGTATTATGAGCGTTACTTAAAGCTCCTATGAAAATCAGATTTCATCGACATTCACCATTAGTTTTTCGAAAATCTTATCTGTAAATTATAATTTGTTTACTTTAATTGATGCAGTACTAATGGTAATGAAATTTAAAATTATTGCCATTAATCAATGAAATCAAATCAATGAAATTCATTATCATTAATTAAACAAATGCAAAATAATTTCATTACAATTGATATCAATGAAATTGTAATGTAATCATCAATTAATTAGTTCATACAATTAATTAGTCCCATGTATGAAACAAATGATGTTTTTTTTATCAATTGTAATTATTTTTTTATGCATTAATGAGATTTTATTATCATTCAAAATGATTTTTTGAATGCAAAATATTTCATTGTCATTAAATGGGTTATGATATTTAGTCATTTGCATTATTATCAACTAATGGTAAATTCCCATGTATGACATTTTCATAATGTTTAAAAATCAAATAAAAAACATTAAAATTTTTCCGACATGTCGGTATGTAAATTGAAGTATTTTTTAGAACTAGTAGGCCGATTTTAATGGTTGATGGCTTATTTTAATCGTCTGATACTCTAATTTTTTGAAATTTTTGAAATAAGATTACGTCTGCTAAATTTTAAAGCATCCCTTATAAGCTCTGGCTATTTTCAGGTAAGTTAGCTGGCCTAAGTCATTTAATAAAATTTAAAATTTTCATTCAAATTTTAACTCGTTTGAGCGAGGTTTGAGTGAAAACCAAATTCTTTTCAAGATCTGTATATCATACTATTTGTTCTTTTTTTTGGCAAGGATGTTGTATTTAGTTTTTTTTTTATTATATAGTTTTAAAACACGTTCAATTCATACCATTCACACCCCTTATTTTGGTTAGTCTTTTACTATATGGTAAGATACGAGTGTATATACCACAACAAAAGTTTTAGTCCATAAATTTTAGAATTCATTTCTTTATTTTTATCAAAATATTTTTGCATAATTTTGTTTCAAAATTGTTTAGTTTTGATGCTTTTTTTTTTTTTTTGCTTATTTTATCATTGTGCAAAACAAATGAAATTTTGTTTCAACATATTGTGTTAGTTTTCTTATTTAGTTAAATAAAAATAACATGCAACATTTGTTGTATTTTTCCGGGGAAAAAAGGACATTTTTCAACTACACAACTTGCATTCGTAAAAATCTTGTTTTGAATTTTAAGTAATTTTTTATTTTTTTTTTTTTTTTGTAAAGATAACGAAGTGTTTTGTTATTTTGATTATTGTTAACGCTTTTAGTTTTACGCAAATTAGAACATTGGCTACATTTTTTTAAACTAAAAAAGTTGTAACACGTAAAATTTTTATTTTGTTCTTTAAACTAATATTATATTATTGTGCAATTGTTGTAAGAAATTTTCGGAATTATTAAAAATATGTTTTTTTATTCTTATCAATATGTTTGAAAAGTAAACTTTATATAATATTTAGTTAAGTCTTGTGATCAGTTATAAGAATGAAGCTGATATATGTATAATCAATTTAAATTAAATCCTGTTTTGCGTCTTAAATGTATGCTACTCTTTTTCAGCCTAAAAGTATGTAGCATTTTTTTTATATGCTTTTCAAATGTTAACACAACTACTTACTTAAATAAAAATCTCTCATACATAAGTCTGTGTCGGTCTTTGACAAATACTCCCCAAAGAGGCTGCATTTAAAATAATCTTTATAAAAAACTGTAAATGTTCCCCAAACACTTTGACAATGCTTGTCAATTTCATTTGCAGCTTCGTCGCTTAAATATATGCTAAACAAAAAATTACATTTGCACAATATTTTTTATAGAATTATATAGGTAAAAAAGTCTCCCCTTCAAAATAATAAATATGGAACTTTTTTTTTGTTTTCTAAATCCAACACATTACACACTTTAATGTATTTATTTTCTTTTATATTTTGTTGGTTGATTTTTGGTAGTGATTTGCCCTCGAGAGTGCTTAAGGAAAATTTAACAAATTACCACCTACTTGTGGTTTTTTTTTTTATTACAACATTTGTATTCGTGATTTTTATTTCCGCCGAATTTGACATTTGTAAGTAGTCGATTTTTTTTCTGTATCTTTGGCATATATTAGTGGATTTACGTGTAGCATATCATTTAAACATTTTGTTGGGTATGAGTTTGCAGCACTTTTACATTGGAAATTAAATATGCACCCTTGTTTTTTTTTTTTTTTTTGAATATGTGTGTATGATTGCTTTACAAATGTAAGAAGTGTTAAATGTTATAATATTTCCTTTTATAAAGTTTACTTTTGCTAAAATAAATGTTATCAAGTTATTTTAAATACTTTAGAGACAAAAAAAAAAATGCAAAATAACTTAAAAATTAAGATCGAAGTTTCAAATTTTATTTTAGTACATGTAGTTTTTTTTTTTTGAAAATAGGACTACTATTTAGACAAATAATAAAATCCCTTTCGATGTATTGGTGCAAAACATCAAGAAAAGTTAAAAAATTTCAAAACAGACATTTTTTCAGGGGTACAATTTGAATACCATTGACCCATTTTAATTTATGTTCAAATGATGCAAAAACAATTTGCTTTCGGATATGTTAAAAGATACTCTTTGGCCTTCGACTCTAGTTTCACGACGAAAATAGATCAGTTAAGAGTCAAATAGTCACCCAAATGCGTGTTTCATATTTTACTTGGATTAGATGAATATTTTTTAAGACAGAATAATTATGTAATTCGCTTTATCTAAGGAGCTTTATTTTAAAGTCAAGGAGCCCAAAAAAAAATTTTCGTTTATTGTTAGACAATAACTAAATTTTAATATTAAATAGCAAACCATTTCTGAAGTGATGGTATATTTCGAAATAAATGATTTTTTTTATGGCAAAAAAACAGCAATTTTTCATCTGTTCGTAAACTCGAATAGTGTTTTTTGTGTTGTTATATGAAATAAAAGTGTAAAAAACCCAATAATCATAAAATTTAGAGAGTATTCTTAATTGTTTATAGATTCTTAATTTTAAAAATATAAACATATGTTTAAAACTCGCGAAATATTTTTATTTCATTAATTTCGATTCGTTACAGAAATGCAATAAATTAGTAGATAGGAACAAATTGGGTAAAAATATCAAGCAGTTACATATTAGTTTTCAAAATAGATGATAATGTAATAATAATATTTGTAAATCAATTTTGCTTAATGCAGTCTTTTTATTATTAGCATCCAAATG
Organism: Delia radicum; assembly: GCA_021234595.1. Lineage (NCBI taxonomy): Eukaryota > Metazoa > Arthropoda > Insecta > Diptera > Anthomyiidae > Delia > Delia radicum. The sequence continues at coordinate 81,800,546 of CM037851.1, forward strand.
ATTAAGAACAGACAAAGAGTTGTAAATGTTTGGAAAATTAAGGATCAACTTTCAGAAAATGTAAAATGTTGCGTTACTCTTTGCGTTATGGGAAATAATATCACAGGCTAAACAGTTTTATTTTCCTGGGACCAAAATTTACGTGTCCTGAATTCGAATCTGAACTCAGAATTTTCCCATCATATCAGGTTTTTGAGATATCTGAAGCTCAAGTTTTATTGAACGCAGTATTTCACTATATTCGGGACGTTAGATTATAGCTAACACGCATAGACAAAACATGACTGAACATTATTGCGGACTCGATATTATCATATTATGATCCTAATTATCATATATATGATTCTAGCTGATGATAATATGTTTGCTACGATCATATTATGATTGTTAGGCATTAAAATCATAACATGATGCTTTTAAACTATCACAATATGATGCCTTTTGCTCTGTGTGAATTAAGATTTATTCAAAACATTTTTTATGTCATCCTATCTGTTGTTTTTTAAATTCAGGCTTAACATTTCCAATATATTTTTACTTTTAGAAGTGGCACGATACACCATATTAACTAATATGAACATCATATTATTAATTAATTGTAACGGACTATATCTAATAAAATTTTTAAAAAAAAAAAATTTATTTAAAAAGTCGTACTATTAAATGCTAACAGATTTTCCGAAGCATGTAGCTTTAAGAGTGGAGAAAAATCACGATTTTTTCATATATAGTGATATACCCATTTTATGCCTTTATATAATTTTGTTCCTTAAAAATAGAAACATATGAAAACTAGTGTCCGACCGAACAGTTCGGCCAATAACCTATATTTTGTCGGTTTTTTGATATCTAGAGGCAATGATGACAAATTTTGGTATTGGAAACATGTTTGTTGAGCCGATTTAATTCGATTTTGTGTATACAATTTAAGAGAAAAACCGAAGATAAGCTAAAAAGTTAAAAGTTCGGCCGCCGAACTATTTTCAATTTGGCCGAACTTTCTGAGGCCGAACAGTGAATTCATTGCTTAACTACAGACTTTTCTTCAAATTTGACACTCAAAATAGCATATAATCAGCCCAATAAACATTTTTCCATCCGCCAAATTTGTCCATAATGCTTTTAAATACCGAATAAAGACGAAATGCATTTTCTGGCCGAACTGTTCGGTCGGACACTAATGAAAACGCTGGAATAGGTATTATTTTTTTATGCATTTTCTACCAAAATATATACTTTTTTTTAAATCCCGGGTTTCATGCAGTAATGAGTTAAGTCGAGATATAATCGAAGCTGCCAAAATCTCAAAATAAAAAATTCAATATAATCCAAACACTCAGGGAACTTCTGTTTTAAAAATTTGTAGTTGTTTGTGTTGTAATATTGTTTCTTTATTTTTAATGTAAATGTCAGTCAGTTGTAGAACAAATTTAATTTTTTACTAACCTTATAGTTCATTTAAAAAATCAAACCACATCAAATGACTGTTTTATGATTTTACATTAATTTTTTTACAGTAGTTTTTTGTTATTAAAAAAAATAAAAAAAAAAATAAATGTTTGTTTTTTTTTTACTAACATATGTGGTATTCAATTGTTAGTAATTTTTTGATCATATAAAACAAATGACAAATGTTAGTTGAATTTAATGAAATGTTAGTCGTTATTTCTTAAAGTGAAATTTTATTTGTTTTTGACTACACTTACTGTCGTCTTTACCTACATAATATCCTTAGTGTACGACTTCTTATACGATTTTCGATTTTTAGAGTCTAAACACAGAAGAAAATAATCGTCTTCGTCAGTCAGTAGTAACGGTATAAACTACCGTATAGTTTAAAAAGTGCACATTAAGTAATTGTCACATTTCCCCCTCAATTCTTATATTTATCTCCAAATTATGCACTCCATTTACAATTTTACTAAATATTGGAATAAAAAACTGTTAAATTTCCATTAAAGAACTAAAGGCACTTAAATCTTATGGTAATTCCACATTAGGGTTATAACTTTTTTTTTTTGTTACCTACAGCTGCTGTTATTAACATAGTAGTGCTTTAACCATTGTTCTCTGATGTTGTGCCATATATAAATTTTATCTCCATTTTAGATTATTTGAATTTTATTTTGGCCAAAACACACCATTTTCCATTTTGAGAGTGTACTTTAGTAAATACATCCTACGATGATATACATAAGTTTAATTTTAACATTGCATCATTAAATGTAATCGGTCATAAAAATAGTAGTTTAATCTTTGGAAAAATTTATATAATTATTTTTTTTGCATTAATTATATTTAATCTTGAAAATTATAAAAATATGGACACAATTAAAGTATCCCATGAAAAACATAAAAACTTTTTTAAGTGAATTATTCTGTTTTTTGCTATTTTAAGTATAAAAATCGTTAAAACAGGCATCACAGCACACAAAAGAATATTTTTCAAAACATTCATGCTACCCTTTAGTAAATACTATCAACATAAACATTTCCCACCTTTTTGCTAGAAATTAATTTTTTGTTTCAAATTCTTAAAAAAAGAACTGTAAAGAGCCTATTTCATAAACAATACACTTTTTGACATTTCCTGTTAAATAAATTCGCTCCTGCATTCGTTGTGAGAATAGAAATATCGTGAAGGCTTATCCATACTTTATGTTACAGCTTATCCATACTTTATGTTACAACATAATTTTTATATTACATTCAGTTTGGATAATTTTTTTTTACAAATTAACAGACATGTATCGAGTATATGTCGCTTTGAAAACCTCAAAAAAATGTGAATTCTAATCTGTAATGATGAATCAATTCTGGATGAAAAATTTTGGATAGCTGTTGAAACTATTACTGATTACTACCATAACGTACTTTCGGCTTGCTTGTGTCCTTGAGCTTTTACTTCTGCATATGATAGTTTCAATTTCGTATACTTAGAATACTATGTAGGTAAATACCATTGCAAATGTATTTAAAAACAAACGAAATTTCACTTGAAGAAATGACGACTTACATTTCAGTAAATTTAACTTACATTGTCATTTGTTTCTAACCACAATTGTAGAAAAAATTAACCATATATGCAGTAATATAAACAAACATTTATTTGTTTTTTTTTTTCAAATAAAAAAATACTGTATACAATAAATGTAAAATCATAATACAGTAATTTGATGTGGTTTGTTTGTTTTTAAATTAACAACAATTGTAGTTAAAAATTAAATTTCTTTTACAAGTGCCTGTTTTTTCACTTAAAAATAAAGATACTGTATTACAACTCAAACAACTACAAATATTTACAGCAGAAGTTCCCTGAGTGTACGTACCAAGTGGACCACTCAATCATTTAGGCCAAATAAATATATACAATTATAAAACAAATATGTATGTCGTTAATATGTCTTTTATTTAGCATTTGGGCTTTTCCAGATCTTCATTTATTTTTATTATTGGAATAGGTTTAAAAAAACTAAAGAGTATTAGAATTTGGAAAAAATTTGAAAATTAAAGAGAAGTAGTAAGCCGATTCAAAAATTAACTAACCGGGTAAATAACTATGAAATTACTATATTCGCGGATATAAAACTTGTTTTGATACTGATAAAATTCGGGTAGATTTTTCAGTTTTTTCTAAAATCATTATGGGTACTACTATTTTTGTGACCGCAACTGTATATCCACGTGATGGGCAATACTATTTTAATAATAAAAGTCGCATTTTGAAACAAAAACCTCTCGCATGGAGAGTGATTTTGAAAAAAGCATTTTTTTTTACGTTTTTACAATTAAAGCTGCACTAATGAACGAAAATTAATGTTGAACATTTACAAAAACAGTAAAATAATTAATAATATCAGACCTACACTCACACCTGTGAGCTTAATCGCTTCCTTGGAAAATTTGTAAAATGCTTAATACCAAACATGGGGATTAGGAACAACATTTGGGTATTTAATTACAGGGCAATTACTCAATTACACCCAATTACATGTAATTGAACATAAAAAAGTAATTGGCCTGTAATTAAATACACAGATATTGGAATTATGTCCCATGTCAGGTATTGACAAAATTGAAAATTTTCCAAGGAAGCGTTTAAGCCCACAAGTGTGAGCATATGTCTAAAATTATTAATAATATAGAAAAATTTCACAAGTGAACGATTTTTAAATGTAATTGACGTCGCCCAAGTCTGTTTAAGATCGATAGAATTATCTGCAATGAATTTTTGCATTTGATCTATGAAAAGTCACTGGAACTCGTCCAGTAAAACTTTTCATTAAATTAATGCAGTTTTTCATAACATTTTATCATAAATTTCATTATTAAAAATTTCATAGTTTCATTAAAATTATGAAACTTTTTCATGAGGTTTAAGAAGTTTTTCATTCACACTGTGAAGTTTAGTTTAGTGAAAAAGTTTCATTAAACTCATCCAATTAATTCTCTCTGTGTAGGCATTTTTCGTATCCAATTACTTGCAAATTTTAGCGAAATATTAATTTTGAGTTTAATTAGACAAAAACAATTTTTGTCGAACTTTAAAAGGGTTTATGCTGGATCTTTTTTTGAAACCGCGAACAAAATGCATTAAGCTCGTCCAAGGAATTCTCTATGTGAAGGCATTCTTCGTATAAAATTACTTGCAAATTTTAGTGAAATATTAATTTTGAGTTTAATTAGACAAAAAAAATTTTTGTCGAACTTCAAAAAGGTTTATGCTGGAACTTTTTTGAAAACCGCGAACAAAATGCATTAAACTCTTCCAAGGAATTCTCTCTGTGTAGGCATTCTTCGTGTCCAATTACTTGCAAATTTTAGCGAAATATTAATTTTGAGTTTAATTAGACAAAAAAAATTTTTGTAGAATTTCAAAAAGGTTTATGCTGGAACTTTTTGAAAACCGCTAACAAATAAAATTTTTTTTTCGAACTTCAAAAAGGTTTATGCTGGAACTTTTTGAAAACCGCGAACAAATAATATTGCATTTCTTTATATTATTTAAGGACTTTACTGCTAGAATATGTAAAATTTGATATTCGCAAACAAAAAAAAAAAAAAAAATCAAAAGTTATAACCCTATTCCACATATACTTATGTCAACTAAATTAAAAACAACTGAATATCATCTTTCAAATAAAAAACCATCCACTTATAGTATGTTACAAAACAAAAAAAAAAAAAAAACTATTAAATGGACAAATTCTGACATTCCTGTTGCTGTCGTAGGCAGACAAAAAGTCAATTCATATAAATTAAAAGTCACCATTGTTCCCGTCTTTAATGCTGTCCCTTTTTGAAAGAAGTAAAAGAACGAGTAGTAACAATAAAAAAACAACTAACACCTGAAGTCCATTTAGTCGTTTTATATTCTTGTCTTATTGAAAGGAAATAATAACTACTGGGTGACAATGTGAGAAAATTGTGTAAAAACTACTACTTTTTTTAATACAATGGCCATCAATAAATTTTCCTTTAGTTTTTTTGCGAATACTACGTAGTCGTAACGGAAATTGATTAAGGACTTACATTGAGTTAGACACACAATCATGAGGTGGTTTATGTGACATACCAACTAAACTTTTCATACTGACGGTCATTGAATTGGACATAAGCTTACATTAGTTAATAAAAAATAAAGAGAAGTACAAAAAATGTTGAGGATTTGTTCTATAAATGAGAATCATAAAAAACAATTTCGTTTAAAAAAAAAACGTATAAATGTTGTGATAATAGACATTGAGGTTTGTGATATATCACATATAACGTTTTAGGGTTGTTATGTATTCAATATTTAAAAATTGTGGCAAATATTTCAATTGAAAGAATTATTTGCTCAGTATCACTACACTGAAATAAAAACTGATGTGAAATCAACTAAATCCCATGTTAAATTGATGAATGGGTGATCACTGTAAAACCAACAAAACTTGTCCGTTATTATGTGACCTTTAACTAAAGGGTGTTTTTTATACAGGTATAGAACTTTAAGTTCACAACACTTTTTTAACTGGCGGCCATTTTGTCAGCTGTCAAGTGATATATGTTTAGTTTGGTTTGGCATTTCAACATGAATAGAATGACTGATGCCCGAACAACGCTTCCAAATTGTGCAAATTTATTTTGAAAATCATGGTTCTGTTCCCGATTTTTATAAGCGAATTTTGTTTAGCGATGAAGCTCACTTTTGGTTAAATGAATATGTCAATAAACAAAACTGGCGTATTTGGAGTGATGATAATCCTCAAGTGTATGTTGAGACACCGTTACATCCAGAAAAACTGACTAGTGGTCAGTTTTTCTGGATGTAATAGCATTATGGGATAGTTTATATAGCCATATGGGATAGTTTTATTTTTAAATCCTCGTTAAATCGGTCCAATAAGTTGGCATAATATTCGCCGTTTATTGTTTTTTCCTTTTGAAGGTAATCGATGTGGATTGTCCCGCGTGCATCCAAAAAAAAAGTTGCCATCACATTAGTGGCCGACAAGCTTACCTTGGCCTTCTTCGTAACTGATTCTCCCGGAGACTGCTGCTTGTTCTCGGGAGTGTTGTAGTTGATCCATGTTTCCTCCACAGTTACAAAACGCCGCATTCATTCGAATTGCGTTTAAACAACTCCAAACAGTCCTTTGAAGTTGTCACACGATTACGTTTATGGTCAATTGAGAACAAACACGGCACCCATCTTACAGACAGCTTTTTTAAACCCAACTGATCATTTAAAATCGAAACCACACTGCCATATGTAATGCCTATGGCATCAAACAATCTCACGCTATTTTACTCTTTGGTCGGCCAACACCATATCGTGGGTTTTTTTTTTCGAAATTTTCGGGTGTATTGACCTCAATTGGCCGTCCAGAACGTTCAGCATCATTTGTACTTGTGCGACTACAACGAAAGTCAGTAACCACTTTTTTACCATTGAAATCGTTAGTCCCCATAGTATTTATCAAGCTTTTCCATGGTTTGATTGACGGTTTTTTTTCGCAAAAAAAAATTGTTTAATGAGCACACGAAATTCACTTTTTTCCATTTTAAAAAAAATCCACGAGGTTGTATGTTTTGAACATACACTTCGTGGATTTATGTCACTTATATAAAAAAAAAAAATAAAGTAATGACAGTATTAAAAGTTTACAGTTTACGTACATAAAACAGATATCAAATATGTCCTTTAACATTTTTACGACAAGTACCATTTTTGCTAAATTCGCAATTTAATTATTTCGTGGGTGTAAGTGTTATGGGAACACCGAGGAAAATGATTGATATCGGAACACCGAGGAAAATTATTCTGAGATTTAGTTTTTTTTTAAGTTCCCCCCCAAAACTTTGAGCTGGAGCCGCCACTGTTTAAAATTGATTAGCAATTAAAATAATTTAATTTGTTTACTTAAACCATATATTTTATTTCATGCTAATTTTATAGTCTGATTCATAAAAAGATGAATATTAAAACATAATAACAATTCCAATAGTGGATATTCCCAAAAACTGTTCAATAGGAAGATTTGTTATGATTATGATAACAAATATAAAACAAACAAATGCGATGTAGTGGTTTTTGTTCAAAACTGGTTTAATTTTTTTTTTCATTATTTTAACCCATATTAAGACGAAACTATATAAAATAGGAACAAAAATAGTTGAGACTAAAAAAAAGATTAAGATTTTGTTTTAGATTTTATGCCTTGTCTTAATAGTTATGTAATTTTTTTGTACCTGCTTTTTATTTTTATTTTGAGTTTTGAAGAAAATTTTTTAAAGTTTATCAAAATTGAAAATGAAAATTATTCATGTTCGAGGTCATACTCTATATTTCTTTATTAGGATATTGTCCTAACAAATAATCTATAGAGTTTTTGCTTTCAAATTTATTATTTGACCCTTTCAGGAATGTGTTGATAAATCTATTTCGGGAATTTTCTAAGTTCCCATCATCAGAACACGTTTTGAAAGAAGTGACAATCCCATGCAAAACATCAAACATTCATATAAACTAGTTTTGTCACTAAATGAGAACTAATATATGAGCTCGAATTTAAAGATTTTTGATTATTGATCAAAAATAAATTGAAAACTTGTTTGTTATAGGGTGCACATAACAAACAAAAAACTACATTTGGTAGACATATAATACACGCTTTTTGGTTTTTTTCCTCCTAGTGTTCTGAAAATTCCCGATCTATCAACACATTCCTGAAAGTTTCACAATTAAAGGTCGAAAAAAACATAATTTTTATATTAATAAAAAATTATATTAAATTTGTTTTTCCATTAAAATATTAATGCTAAATTCATAAAAGTTTTGTAAAGTTATGGTTAGTTTAGGGTACAGATTTTGTATAAAATTAAGTTTCATGAACCTCCTATTACATTGTAAAACATTTATGAATTTTGCATGTTTCGCCAATATTAAAAAATATAATGGCAGTGTAAAATACTTTAATATAGTATTTTACACTGCCGTTGCTTAAAAGCAGCATCTTCTGTTAAGGTTCACTAATTTTTGAATGGTAGGGAGTTATAATAATGCAGTAAAAGTCATGTGATAATATAAGGTCCTAACTAGAAAATTAATTTAAAAAAATGAAAACTATGGTTATAGGGTTGCCATATAATTAATAAAAAAAAAAAAAAAAAAAATACAAATTTTGACAAATTTTTTATAACACGTTTTTGATAAATTATATAAAGAAGACCGGTGTTATAAAGGTTAAATGCTGATTTGGTTGATTAGACATATGGGAACATTTTTTGAATGAGAAAAATTTGTTGTGCTGTATGTACTTTTTTTGCAAAATCAAAAGATCGCAGCAAGAACTTTCCGATCTTGTAAAAACTTTAATATGCAGAAAATTACTTCATATTCCTTTTAAGTGAAAAAATTACGAGATCTTTTATTCAATATCATCTATGAACAAATTTCTCAGACAAAAATGTCACCGAGAAATAATCTATTTTGGTACTGTTTTAAATATTTGTTATTTCTCTATCAACCATATCATCTTTTTTAATGCAATACCCTCTATCAGCCACATTAATGTTATTGACTTATTAAAAATGTCCTATTATTATTGCATATCCTAGCAAAAAATAACCTTATTTTGGCAGGCAGTAACTATATTTCTATGCTTCCAAGAAAGCTCTTAAGCGTCTTCCGTACAATAAAGCAATTGAGAAGGCATTTTGCTGTGCTTCCCGAAATGCATTCTTTTGTAGCAGTAAATAATGCATTACAATGAAGCAGTAAAAAAAATGCATACAATGAAGTATTAATGTTGTCAACATACAAACAAAGCGCTTCTCAATTCCTACACTCAGAATAGTATGTAGTTCACTGTTTGTAGTTTAATAAAACAGTTTTCAATTGAGTTAAAAATTAATAAACATGCATTTATTTTGCAAATAAATATTTTTTTTAACTTTTTTATACATTTGTTCAAAATAATTTACTACCAAAACCGAATTACAAAAACCGAATATTGTTGTTTATATGTTTCCGTTACATTAATTATAAATTTAAATATTTTTTTTTAAAAAATATTCAAAAAATTCGTGTTTTATTTTTTATTAAAATGATTTGTTTATATACAAAATTATTTCAATTCAAATTTCAAGAAATTGGACAAGTTTACACATGTAGTGTGTGTTTTTACATTTTGTAGAAAATAAATACAAAAAACTGAAATAATTTAAAATAACTGAATATAACTTTTTACAGTTATATTAGTTTTTTGTTTTTATCTACATCGAGATTATTTTTATGTTATTTTCAATTTATAATGAGCTTTCAACCTCCGTATATTTACAAAAATAAAGCAAATCAAACATATTAGCTAGGTTGATACTAGTATTTCGATCTGGCTAAAGATCTCATCAGAACCCGAAGTTTTAGAAAATTTAGAGCCTCCATAATAGGCAGAACTTTAACAAAAAACCTATTAATAATCAATTTTGCTCCATTCTTGTCTTCTTAGTAATCAAGCACGTGGTTAAGTCTTTTCCTAACAAGCATCATGACGTTACTAAACTTTGAAGACCAAAAATGTTCTATTTATATAAAAAAATTTTAGTTTGTACTCTGGCTCAAGTAATATTTTTACAGTTATATTAGTTTTTTGTTTTTATATACATCGAGATTATTTTCATGTTATTTTCAATTTATAACGAGCTTTCAACCTCCGTATATTTACAAAAATAAAGCAAATCAAACATATTAGCTAGGTTGATACTAGTATTTCGATCTGACTGAAGATCTCATCAGAACCCGAAGTTTTAGAAAAGTTAAAGCCTCCATAATAGGCAGAACTTTAACAAAAAAACCTATTAGTAATCAATTTTGCTCCATTCTTGTCTTCTTAGTAATCAAGCACGTGGTTACGTCTTTTCCTAACAAGCATCATGACGTTACTAAACTTTGAAGACCAAAAATGTTCTATTTATAACTTTTATTTTTACTGATTTGTAGTTAGAACTCGAACATTTATTTTTAACTTATTATATTTTTTTTCTTACGGATTGGTTTTTTTAAACCATATTTAAAAATAAATAACATTAAACATTTGATTTTAATGAAAAGTAAGTAAACCGGATTTTAAGTGATTTATCATTTATATTAAATTACATTTTCAGTTAAGTTAAACTACAAACAATTTTTAGTGTACGACGGCATATTTATAGCTTCTTAGAGCACATAAGAGAAGCGCTTTTCACTTTCTTAAAAGGGACATACCTAGTGGGACATTACGAACAAAAATCATACCTTCTGAAATTGTTTCGGAATCGCTCGGTAAACTAAATATGTAATGCCTTTCAGAACTGCTTCTGGGTAAGCACTATATTTTGCTAGAATGTATAATATTTTAACTAAAAAAAAAAATTTTAACTAAGACATGTTTTCAAAATTTTAAATGTTAAAAAGATAAAATTGCTAAAATAAGTATTGGCTGTTTCATACTTTATCAACGCTTATTATAAAACATAAAACACACCCAGGCGAATGAGTGATATATAAATATTTCGTATAATTTGTATTGCATGAGTGTTAGTAGCGTAAACCATTTTTTTTATAGCATACTTTGGAGGAATATATTATGAAAACAAAGGTGGCCAGACGTATGAGTGAATTTTAAGTTTTAATAAAAATTACATTACGTACTGACAACTGACAAGGGCAGCCTTTCGATGCGTTCTCTCCGATCTTAATGTAATTACGATATTTGATAAAGAAGAACAAAAAAAAGGACACGTTTTTTTTTTAACGGCCAATTATATATGGGCAATTCCACCGAAAGGTCTACCAAGACCAAAAAAAACAAAAGTTCTTGAATTCAATTTGTTTAAACATATTTTCATAGGAAAACAATCAAATTTAACTAACGTGAACAAATTTTACATTTATTCATAACCCATTTCGAGATATTCGAATATAAAGTCGAGAAAGCCAATTTTTTCTCATTGGACATTTCTATTGCACCTTTTGTTTTGATAAAAGTTCTTAAATAGAAGCATTTAACATTGACTTTTGCTTTTAAAAAATCTTTCTGGAAATACAAAGAGCTAAACTAAGTTTTTGCTATGCTTTATCACATATTTCGATGTCCCGTGCGACATTGGAAAACAACATTAGTTATTAGTGCGTCAAGTGGACATGACAAAGATTTATCAAATATTGAGAACAAACACAGATTTTTGTCACAATGAAAATAAAAAAAAAACGTTTTGAAAAAATAAAAAATCTGTGATCTTGGTAGTTATACCAGATGCATTTTCATTTTATCAATGTGCAGAAAATAACATAAAAAAATTGATTCGCAAGTATTTCGAATTTTGAAAAATTGTTTAAAAACACTAATATTTAAAAACTATCAAAAATCGTATTTGATAGATAATAATGAAAATGCGTATTTGATAGATATTTGCTTCAGCAATAAATACAAATTTTCATTAAAAAAATTCTTAAAAAATTTAACTCAAATTGCGAATTCCACTGCTAGAGGGCGCAATACTTGTGCTAAAAGTTCAGAAAATTATTATTTATACACCATTACGTCTTCCTACCGAACTTCGTCAAGAAAAATAACCCACGGTATCGATGATTGGTATAAAATGGGATAATGTTATATTCTGTTGATATTTTGAATGGTTTAATATTTCTAGTAAAAGTGTTAAAAACACAGAAAATCATACGTCAGAATATTAAGCATGTTAATTAGTTTATGCTTAACTACGCTACATAATAATTTATGTAATAATATGTTAAATACGTACGTAGCCTTCATAAATATAAAATAAATCTTTTTCATTTTAATAAAATTAGTTTGTCAATATCAAGGTAGATGTATTAAAGTATCATCGAAAGCAGGAAGAATTAACACCAGAAAAAATGTTTATAGAGTACACTCAGGGAACTTCTGCTTTAAAAATTGTGGTTTGGGTTGTAATACAGTTTCTTTATTTTGAATGTAAATGTCAGTCATTTGTAGCACAAATTAAATTTTCATTTAAAAAAACAAACCACATCAAATACTGTTTTATGATTTTACATTAATTTTTTGCAGCGGCTTTTTTGTTATTTAAAAAAATATAAAATTGATGATTAATAGGTTTTTTGTTAAAGTTCTGCCTATTATGGAGGCTCTAGCTTTTCTTAAACTTCGGCTTCTGATGAGATCTTTAGCCAGATCGAAATACTAGTATCAACCTAGCTAATATGTTTGATTTTCTTTTTTTTTTGTAAATATACGGAGGTTGGAAGCTCGTTATAAATTGAAATAAAAAAATTAATGTTTGTTTGTTTTTTACTAACGTGTGGTTAATTTTTATTATAATTGTGGTTTATTTTATGAACATTAAAAAACAAATGACAATGTTAGTACTTAAATGTAAGTCATCCTTTCTTTAAGTGAAATTTTTATGTTTTTCACTACATTTGCATTCTAAGTGTACTTTCCGTTCATAGTCACATCGCTTATATTCTATTTAGCGATATAGTCCACAATTACGGTTTTACTATCATCTAAAATCAAATTTCATAAAAAATATGAACTATATTATAACTATTATATTAACGATATAATCAAATTTAACACATATGCCTCGTAGCTCTGGTTACTAAAAGTAAAGTAATATGCAAATAATTTAAGTTATAGTTACATTACAGAAAATGTCCAAAATAATTATGAAATCTTAACATTTTTAGGTTCTAAATTATTTAAAAATTAAAGATGCTGAAATGAAAATTTGAATTAGGGGATTGAGCTAAAATTTTTGAAACATCCTTTTTATATTCCAACTTTTCCACGCGTTATAATACTTTATAAATTTTATAACATTAGCGATATATTCCAAAATTTGTGTGCAACTAAGAGATGTGACTATAAGCGAAAAGTACTGTGTGAGAACATTATATACCTTCTTTTTTTTTTTTTTTTTTTTTTTTTTTTTTTTTTTTTTTTTTTTTTTTTTTTATTTAAATTTATTATCATCGGGATAAACATTAATTGCATTTGTAGTAATTAAAAGTGCTAAAGTCCCAAAACTTATTTAACAAATTGTGAAAAGCAATCTGATGTAGGCGTGTCCCTATCCGGATTTCATTCCTGCCTAAGGAAATCTTCAGGGGACTTTGTTATTAGAATTTCTAGAGATATTTGTTATGTTAAATCACAAACTCAATGAGAATTTCTTGTCCTCGTCCAGGAGCGAGATTCAAAATTTAAAATATCAAAGAAAAAACAAAAACAACAACAAAAAATTGTCACAATTGGCTTTGTCATCTTCCAAATACTACTCTGTTTTTTTGACAGACCTAGCAATGTAGTGACGTTTATTCAAGTAAATCAACAATAGAACATCATATGTTTTCTATTAGTGTCAGTTACATTTAAATTTGCACAAGCACCTGCATATTTGTTATTTAAATTTATTATCATCGGGATAAACATTAATTGCATTTGTAGTAATTAAAAGTGCTAAAGTCCCAAAACTTATTTAACAAATTGTGAAAAGCAATCTGATGTAGGCGTGTCCCTATCCGGATTTCATTCCTGCCTAAGGAAATCTTCAGGGGACTTTGTTATTAGAATTTCTAGAGATATTTGTTATGTTAAATCACAAACTCAATGAGAATTTCTTGTCCTCGTCCAGGAGCGAGATTCAAAATTTAAAATATCAAAGAAAAAACAAAAACAACAACAAAAAATTGTCACAATTGGCTTTGTCATCTTCCAAATACTACTCTGTTTTTTTGACAGACCTAGCAATGTAGTGACGTTTATTCAAGTAAATCAACAATAGAACATCATATGTTTTCTATTAGTGTCAGTTACATTTAAATTTGCACAAGCACCTGCATATTTGTTATTTAAATTTATTATCATCGGGATAAACATTAATTGCATTTGTAGTAATTAAAAGTGCTAAAGTCCCAAAACTTATTTAACAAATTGTGAAAAGCAATCTGATGTAGGCGTGTCCCTATCCGGATTTCATTCCTGCCTAAGGAAATCTTCAGGGGACTTTGTTATTAGAATTTCTAGAGATATTTGTTATGTTAAATCACAAACTCAATGAGAATTTCTTCCTTCTGCCTACAAAAGTGAACATAACGACAAAATTCAGTAGAGTCCACAAAATTTACACAAAATATTAATTTTTATCAAGTGGAAAAACAATTTTGGTCATCCGATTAAAGGCTTTATCATCTTGAAGTCACAAATAATTTAAATTAAGCACTTGTGTTTACAAGACGTTCGCCGCTTCACGAATGAGTTACTATATGTTTTTTGTATTGCATGTATTTTGTTATTGTTGTTTCGTTTGTGTAAAGAAACACGTCATCCAAAAACTGGGTATAAGTTTCATGGGTCTTTTTTGTCCACCAGTTAAATATTTTTTTGAATTAAAGTAACTATAATTATAGTCTTATCAAATGTAAGTGATAATTTTCACAAAATTATAAAATGTGTTATTCTGTAAATTTCCTAGTAGATCTTTTTTTTTGCCCTAAAGTGTAAAAAATAATCCTATATGGATCAAGTTACATAAAATAATTATTTTCATCAAGATGAAATTTGTTTTATATCAATTTAAAAGCTTTACAATTTCGTAATCATAATTAAAATTAAGGTCCAGGATCTTTTTTGTCCTCAGGCCACTAAGTGTTAAATACTCTTTAAATAACAATAAAGATAATTACAGTCTTAATAAATTTAAGAGACATTTTTCCGAAAATTATGCAAACTTTGATGAAAACATTAAAATTTTGTTAAATTTTTGACAAAATAATCAATTTTTATAAAATGTTCTGGAAAGGAGTCATTCCAAATACAAACTCGAATCATCATTTTTCAATTATTTTTACGTTTAATAAAAACTATTACATTATAAAAATTACTCTGTTAATTAGACATTTTAAAAAAGCTTTAAAATTAATTTGAAAAAAAAAAACGTTTCTGCATTTTGATTAAATTCGGGGGTCATTTTGGATTCCTAACTAATGTCAGAATTCCATATCTGATTAATTTTAAGTATAGAGCAATTCCATATGAAAACGATCAAAATTGGCAAATTTTTGGACGACCCCTCTCCGATTTTAAAATAAATAGTCTCAATCGATTGCCCAGCAAAAAATAATGTACATACATATTTTTTTTTTTTTTATAGTGACTGGTTTAGTGGTGGTGTGCACCACTGTCATGTGACAAAATTGAAGAATTCTTCATAAGGGACCTCATTGAAAGTTGTTTAAAAAAAAAACTACTAAAGCGATCGCAACGAGTGATAGCTCGTTGGAAAGGTATTGAATCAGGCTTTAATTGAAAAATAAAATTTTCCTAATTTTTTTGTTAAATAATTAAAAATAATTCAATTATAAAAAATATAAAAACAATGAGAACAAGGTGGTCTCTTAAATGCTCTTCTCCTGTCCAAACAAGGAGTCGGGGCCCATTTTTTTATTGCTGATTCTTAAAGCAAAAATTATGAGGAATCCAAAAAAAATAAATTTAGCCGGAAAATTTAGGAACTTCTGTGGAAAATCGGAAAATTTAATTTTCATGGGAAAATTTAACTTTCATGGGAAAAAAGGTAAATTTCTGAAAAAAATTAGGAAAATTTTATTTTTCAATTAAAGCCTGATTCAATACCTTTCCAACGAGCTATCACTCGTTGCGATGGCTTTAGTAGTTTTTTTTAAAACAACTTTCAATGAGGTCCCTTATGAAGAATTCTTCAATTTTGTCACATGACAGTGGTGTACACCACCACTAAACCAGTCACTATAAAAAAAAAAAAAAAATATGTAGGTACATTATTTTTTGCTGGGCAATCGATTGAGACTATTTATTTTAAAATCGGAGAGGGGTCGTCCAAAAGGTGATCGCTTTCATATGGAATTGCTCTATATTAAATAGAAAATTGAAATAAAATGGACATTTTTTTCGAAATTTCGAATTTTGGGAATTTTTAATAATAATACACTTCTTCAAAATGGGGTTATTCGGGTTAGAGTTTAAAAAAAAAAAAAAAAAAGAAATCGATTTCTATCATTTGGAATCTTTTGCAATAAAACTGGGGATGTAATGAAAGAAAATCGAAAAATCATTATATTTTAAGGGACATCCTGATGTCCATATATGAACATATTTGTACAGATATGAACTTCTTTAACATGGATATTTAGATTGTACCTGTTCTATAACATTGTTTTTTGCCACCGGCTACATGGAACCGCTTCTAGAGCAGGTTCCTCGAAGTCAAAATGTAAGGTTTCACTGTCCCATAATAACTGGTTCTAGAGCTCTAAGTTTGGAGGTTCTAGTTTGGAGGCAAATAGAACAAACTTTATTTAAAAAGAATCAGTTGTAGAACAGAAATTAGAGCATGATACACTATAAGTTGTGCTGCAACCTGGTATTTGGATTTTACTATTTTACTGGGTACCCAATAAATAAAATAATAATAAAATTATATCTAAAAGACTGTTAACTGTTGGAAGTCAGTGTAGACCAAAATTTTCAAGATGCTCTGTTTATTACGGGTGCTATAAATACCACACTTAGGAACGCAATTGAAATTGTGTGAAACATAATATGGAAATTCATATACAGATCGATTCACTCATAGAAATGAACCTGTGAAATTTGCTAAAAAAGCTACTAAAAATTAGTTGAAAATGACGTTGCAGAAAAAACTGCTAAATAAATCTGTTAACTTTACAAAATTTTGGTTATATTAGAGTTGAATTTTAGTCAATTGAAAATAGCAATTTAATCATCTAAAATTAGCAAAAATATTTTTTAAATATTTGTAAATAAAATCAGCATAGAAAAACTATAATATCAACAAAATATTTACTTTATTTATCTTAAATTTTGTAGAATTAAAATAACAGACTATTTTGCTAAAATCAACAGAAATTTCTGCTAAAAAATTGCGAAGTCCTGATTTCAGATTTTTATTAATAATAAAAATTTTTTTTAAAATAAACTTGAAGAATTTCGAATTTTTTATGACTTTTTTTCCGATTTTAGAAGATAAATTTGTTTCTTTCAATTAACTAAAATTTAGTTTAAATATAACTAAATATTTTTAGACTTAGCAGATTTATTTTTGCTATTCTTATCTTACTAATATTTACTAATATTTTTAGTAGTGTAGTCAGTATGTAAGATTACAGCAAGGTGTTTGGTCTTATCGTTGGGAGGCTTTCAGAACTTTGTCCGATGTTGCTAATGCCTCTGGATAACGTGCTACCCTGCACTATTGCACTCGATACGATAAGTAATAATTCCGAGTAGGGATGACACTTGAGTCTTCTACGCTTAAGACACTTGAGTCTTCGTCCACTTCGTAAAAAGTTTCTTAAGAGTGTAGGCATGGACTCAACATGGTTTATATGGGGAACATGGGCTCTCTTTTATGGCTTCCGGATTAAATAGATATTCTGGCAATGAGATGTCCGACTCGTTGGCAGACATACACACAGAGAAAAATTTAGATATTTGCTAACTGAAATTCGGCTACTGCGACTCAAAATCGATTATTACGAATTTTTGTGGGTTGAAAAAACTAAGCATTAGTTTTCACAACAAAATTAGGTTAATTCAACTGAATTTTAGTTGCTAGACCCATAATATTCAGAAATCTAATATAAATATCGTCGTACTAACTGAAATTATAAGTTGTTACCATTAATATACACTTTTCAATTCGGTTGACACTTTATTTCTCTGCGTGTAGGATCGGCTTCGGCTTCCATGAGTTCTGAATCATTGCTGGTATCAGCTTGTCATGGACATTGTCTTGTCTCAACTCATATATGAAAACGGTTTTCAAGGAAAGGTTGTCAGACGTTAATATATGTTATGGGACGAGGTATTTCTTAAGCAGGCCTGATATGGGCGTCGCACTATACCTACTTAGTTTAATAATCGTAATTTCTAGCAATATCAGTACTTAGATAACGATTCAAATCTGTCTGATTAGGAACAAATTAGAAATTTTGAAAAATAGCCTCCACCCTAATGCCCATGATAAGAATTTATTTAATTTAAATGTCGCAATAAAAATTCGCAAAAATAAATTAATACTTCAGTAGAGGCCAAGCTAAAATTATTAATATCTATTAAAAAGGTGTTCTTTCAGGTCTAAACAAATTATATCTTATTGTTTGTTTTATTTATTTTATTTTTTCACACATTATTTTTAATTAGAATGTTTAATTTTTTGTGGTTAAAACAAGTTCATTGTGTGTTTTCAATTTACATTTTGGTTTTAAAAAAGAACCTATTTTTTTTTTAGAATTTCCTAAAAATTAAATCTTATAAAAATCAGTGCAACCATTTTAGCAGCATCAGTCAAATTTGAAAAATTATTACATATTAACTATTAAAAATCAATACCGGAGTAATGCGTGCTATTTTAATTTTGGCATTTATATGTGCTTGCTTGGTTGCTTTGGCCAGAGCGGAATCCAGTGATGAACCAAATCATGTAGATAATACACCACGTGAGAAGCGTCAATTTGGATATGGGGGATATGGCGGTCGTGGTGGGTTTGGCGGATTTGGTGGTGGTTTCGGTCGACGTGGATATGGCGGTTTTGGAGGTGGATTTCCTGGTTTTGGTGGAGGTGGGTTTGGTGGAGGTGGGTTTGGTGGATTTCCTGGGGGTGGTGGATATGGAGGTGGTTATCCTGGTTTTGGCGGTGGATATTATGGTTAAAAAACACGAGTATTTGTATGATGATGACTATTGAGATTTGGAAAATAAAAAAAAAATTATAAACTGAAATTGTATTTTGTTGTTTATTTATTTAAAAAATTTCTAGCGATATAAATAATTTAGTTTAAAAAAATAAAGAAAAGTCGGTGTATTTTATTTGGTTAGCAAAAGCGTGGAGACTTATATCGGACGGAGTAATACCCAGGTAATAATCATATCTTATTTAATACAATGTTATGTAAAAATATGTGGTTTTATATAGCTTAATATATGTGCTTGTACATATTTTTATTAGGATATCCCTTAAATACAGATTTATCATTACACCCTGTAGTTTAATTGCAAATGGTGCAAAATGGATGATTTCGATTTTTTTGGGGAAAAGTTAACCCATACCGAAAATGACCTTTTAAAAAAACGTTTTTTTTTATTAACAATTAATAAAATTTGAAATTTATTAAAATTCAAGTTTTCATTTCATTTATTCATTTAATATACTCAAAATTATTCAAAAAAGGAATTCTGTCTTCAACGGATATAACTAACCCATTTTAGACTAGAATCAAAATGCAAAAATTTTCGAAAAAAATATCACTACAATTTGAGTAGACTATACCCAGCAATAATTTACCTGGATTTGGTAAGCAGTAGTTAATTGTTCTTTATTTCCAAATTCATTTTAAATTGCAAAATTGTTCAAGAATATAATTAAAATTAGAACATACGACTATGACTTAATGTCGTCAGTCGGGAAAATAAATTATAATTATATTATATAGTTCTAGATAGTGTTTCATGTTACATATTTAGTAAGCAGTAACTACATATATATATGCTTCCAAAATTATCACTTTTCTTCAAATGTCCTTTAAAGGTACTATTAGGTACTTTAAAAACTCTTAAGAATTAATAAAAAAAATTGCATTTTTATCAAATATGTGATTCATATTCGATTCCAGGCTAAGTTGGTTAATGACTTAAGATGAATTAAAGAAACAAATAAAATAATAAATAAAAATATTCAATATATCATATATTGTGAGTTTTTACTAAAAATACACTACAAAATACTGTTTATTAAATTAAATAAATTAAGAATTTTTGTAAACACAAAATTTTATTTTTTTTTTTTTAAATTGGCACCAACAATTATGATTTCTAAATACAAACACCCTTTTGTAAGATTTTTTTGTAATTTGCAATTTTTGTTTTTAAAGAATTTTTATGCGAAAAACTGCAATTTACAAGCATTTCAAAAAAATAATTTGTTGGAAATAAATTTGAATTTAAAAATGAGGGGTGTTTGAATTTGCAAATACCATTGTTGGTTGTCACTGTTTTTTCTGTGTACACTTTTTTTCAAAATAGCCATTTCGGCCAAAATACCGCATGGGTTAACGTTTAACAAAAAAAAAAACAACAAAATCGGTTTTCTTCATACAGAAAAATAAAATTCTAACCGAATCTAAAAGTGTATTTTGGTGGCCACAACCAATTAATTCGGTTAGTGCAACCGGATTAATTGGTTTTATTAACCGAATTTCGTTATAAAAAGCAATATAAAGTTGTACCAATCGACTTCAGTTGTAGCAACCGCATTTCAGTTGACAAATGGCTAAATTTTTCTCTTGTGTTCCATTTGGAACTTTTTGCAATAAAAATGTTTTTGCACAACGACAAATCGTATTTAAGCAACATCCTAATATACACCCAGATAGAAGATTGTCCTTTTATGAAACAGCTTAATCATATTTCTGAAGTGCTGCATTGAACGAAAATCATCATATTTATGAAGTTTTTCCTAAATATGATGAAGATTTTTCTCTGAGTGTACAAGTACTGTTGCTACAACTGCGTCTGCTTTCTGAGTGTATACTCAGGGAACTTCTGCTTTAAAAATATCTAGTTCTTTGGATTGTAATACAGTTTCTTTATTTTATAGAACAAATTCAATTGTTTGCCACCTTGTAGTTCATTTAAAAAAACAAACCACATCAAATGACTGTTTTATGATTTAACATAAATTTTTATGTTTGTTTATTTTTTACTAACATTTGGTTCATTTATATTATAATTGTAGTCCATTTTTTGAACATTAAAAAACAAATGACAATGTTAGTTGAATTTACTGAAATGTAAGTCTTTAAGTGAAATTTCATTTGTTTTTAACTACATTGCAGTTATCTTTACTTACATAGTATTTTTCAGAATGTAAAAGTTTAGAAATTACATTTTAATATGACTGTACTTACCGAACTTATTGATTGTAGCAACCAAAATATGCTTTTTAATTCAGTTGTTAATCATTATATCCGTGCGTATAAATATCACTTTAATTTTATATTTTTATTAAAATTTTTATCAAAAGCATTAATTGAATGCCTCGCTTGAATAAGGATATAAGCGACAACTTTTTCAAAACACGTTTTATTGTATATTACGATATTTTAGCCAAAAAATACTTCATCCTGTTGAGATTTTTTTCAAACCTTTTTGATCGCGAATTTTCCGGAATATGAAATTTTTGCGGTTCGCAACACTTACAATGAAATGTTTTTTATACATTTCACATGAATAATTAAATAAGTTTGCCCTTCGAAAACGCAAAGAATTCAAATATCTAAAAATTTATAAAAAAAAATATTGGTAATAGAATATAGAAATAGACTCATATTATCGAAGTCTGATCAAAACCAGTTTAAAATGTGATTTTCATAATGGTTTCCAACGTTTTTATCGTCTCCTTTAAAGCTCTGTAGTACGATTCTCTAACTTTTTTAACGATTTTATCGATATCTTTAACTAACGATAAATGTCGGTTGAATTACCAAAAATGTTTTTAATTTGAGTTTTTTTGTTTTTTTTTTGAATATTATGAAGTAACGACAAAAATCTTTAAATTGAATTGGAAAAAAAAAAATTTTTTAACCACAACTGTTTACGAATTTAGTTTTTAGTTATCAAATTTTCACATTGTAATGAACAAATTTTGTCGTTAATTAATTACGGAAACGCACTGCTGAAAATGGATTATATCGCCTGATTGGAGCGAGGTCTTTTATTGATTAAAAAATAACTTTACCAATTGATAATGTTTCAAATAAGGCATAATTTCAATATTCTGATGAAATAAAATAATATTGCAGAGCCTATAATAATTTCATCCACTGTGCAAATAATTTAGATAAAAAAGATTGTAGAAAAGTTGAACTATTATAATTGATTATTTCAAGTGTGGAAACTTGTTTCGGACCGACTAATAAATAAAATGTTTTATTTTTCTCTTATAAATGTTAATCATACACTTAGAATACTAAATAGGTCAATACAACAAATGTAGTTAAAAACAAATGAAATTTCACTTAAAGAAAGGACGACTTACATTTCAGTAAATTCAACTAACATTGTCATTTGTTTTTTAATGTTTAAAAAATTACTAACAATTGTAGTAATAATGAACCACATGTTAGTAAAAAATAAACGAATATTTATTTTTTAATTAACAAAAAACTACTGTAAAAAATGAATGTAAAATCATAAAACAGTCGTTTGATGTAGTTTGTTTTTTTAAATGAACTACAAGGTTAGTAAAAAATTTTATTTGTTCTACAAATGACTGACATTTACATTAAAAATAAAGAAATTGTATTACAACCAAAGCAACTGCATATTTTTAAAGCAGAAGTTCCTTGAGTGTACATATTGAGCAATTCCATATGAAAGCGATCACCTTTTGGACGACCCCTCTCCGATTTTAAAATAAATAGTCTCAATCGATTGCCCAGCAAAAAATAATGTAGCTACATATTTTTTTTTTTTTTTATAGTGACTAGTTTAGTGGTGGTGTGCACCACTGTCATGTGACAAAATTGAAGAATTCTTCATAAGGGACCTCATTGAAAGTTGTTTAAAAAAAAAACTACTAAAGCGATCGCAACGAGTGATAGCTCGTTGGAAAGGTATTGAATCAGGTTTAATTGAAAAATAAATTTTTCCTAATTTTTCTTGTTAAATAATTAAAAATAATTCAATTATAAAAAATATAAAAAGAATGAGAACAAGGTGGTCTCTTAAATGCTCTTCTCCTGTCCAAACAAGGAGTCGGGGCCCATTTTTTATTGCTGATTCTTAAAGCAAAAATTATGAGGAATCCAAAAAAAATAAAATTAGCCGGAAAATTTAAGAGCTTCTGTGGAAAATCGGAAAATTTAATTTTCATGGGAAAATTTAATTTTCATGGGAAAAAAGGTAAATTTCTGAGAAAAATTAGGAAAATTTTATTTTTCAATTAAAACCTGATTCAATACCTTTCCAACGGGCTATCCTCGTTGCGATCGCTTTAGTAGTTTTTTTTTAAAACAACTTTCAATGAGGTCCCTTATGAAGAATTCTTCAATTTTGTCACATGACAGTGGTGCACACCACCACTAAACCAGTCACTATAAAAAAAAAAAAAATATGTAGGTACATTATTTTTTGCTGGGCAATCGATTGAGACTATTTATTTTAAAATCGGAGAGGGGTCGTCCAAAAATTTGCCAATTTGATCGTTTTCATATGGAATTGCTCTATTTTGAAACTGACATCATAAGAATGTTACCAGAAATTTCGAAATATAAAATTCTTATACCTAAGACGTTTTATTTCACAGAAAATTATTTAGTTCTTCATAAAACCTTACAAAATGTCAAGTGTTCTGCGGTTAGAATAGTGTAATCTTTGTTTTATATTTTGGCTTCCTTTGTTTTGAAAACAATTTATGCAAAATTAAACTTTTATTTGTTTTCTTGTAACCTAACAAGGATATCCGCTTATAATCGTTTGTACAAACAAGAATATCTATTTTGATTTTTGATATTAAGTTGACTTTTACTACAGCAATACAACACACACAACTACTAGGAACACAAACAAGGACCCAAGGAAATTAAAGGTTATTTTAATGACACTAGTTAAATATGCCAACCCTATACGATTCACTAACACCGCAAGGTAATATAAACGCGTATTAAGTGCTAAACTTTTAGCCACCAACCACTTGGCTTTATGGGTAAACAATCCAAAAGCACTCCCTCCCATACACCCAAAAAAGGATTTGTTAATTCTGAGAATCATGCATGCATGTATCGCACATGATAAGGTTTAATTTGTATAGAACATGCGGTGATATTATTAAACATTTGTGTAATAGAATTAGAACGGAAATGACACATGTAACAAGTTATGTTGGAAAATTTTCCAAGGTCTTCTCTAATGTTGAGAATATTAAAAAGGCCATGTTAGTGGAGACATTATGTAAAGTTTACAAGCAATAGTTTACAAAATATTACATCGGTATAAAATAGTCACATTTGTTTCAAAATTTTATTTCATTAGAAAGTATAGTAGAAAATTCAAAATTCATATGCAAATTTTAAAAAATTTCATCTTAGAGGGTGTTTTTTATAGCAAATAATTTATGTACTCTGTGATACCCCTGCTCCATCTCAACAATAATAATAAACCCTTTTAATTATTTTATGTATATTTGGGAATCCTTATTTCTTTTTTTTTCTATCTCAACCATAAATTTATAACAGAATATTTATAACTAGAGATTTTAAAATTTAAAATTTCATATCAGAGTGTGAACAAATAATATTTTAGGATTTACTTCATTGCCAGTGTATGTCTAAATTGGGTCTGAGGTTAATTACAACATTTGGTCAGGTCGTATGAGATAAAAACTTAATCACTTATGAAATATTGAAATGAAATATTTAGGAAAGATGAAAAAAAAAAAAAATAATGAAAATATTTTCTTTAACATACACAATTGCAGATTATATGCGAATAAGGGTATACAGAGGAGTGGAGCGAAAAAAAACGGAATTCAACTTTGGCGAGATCGGTTTAAATGGTCATTAAAACATTACGTGTGAAATTTTAGACAGATCGAACTTCATCCTCAAGGTCCCCCAAACCTGTGAAAATTCAATTACGAGTATTTAGAAAATATATAATTTACAATAGAGGTATCCCAAGCGGAACTCGCAGATTTTAATGAGATTTGGATATTTTGTAGAGAATACAAATTTAAATGACCCGTGTATTTTTTAGCTACCCAATCTCTTGTTTAGGCGATATTGAGTGGGGTCAAAAATTACCTCATTTTACGTTTTCTTTCGGTTTATTTTAATCTTTTAAAAGTAACTATAGACAAATTTGGTGTCAAATGAAAGGGGGTTTGAAGACACATTTACTGATGCACAAATTATGACCAAATAATTTTAAGTATTTTTGTTTTCCAAAAAAATGTCTTTTAGTAACATTAAATCTGGCGTTTTATTAAGGAATTTTAGTTGTATTAAGCTTAAGATGATGCATAGCTATACCTATTTAATTTAATCGAGGAGGTGTATGGACTTTTTCCAATATTCGACAGCGTTCGGTTTATATGCGACTTTTGTGGCAACTCTGGGTCCACTATATAGTCAATATGGGAATCAACATTTTGTTTTCAAGTGTGATATAATTTTTATTAAAAATAAAAATTATGTTTTTTCGACCTTTAATTGTGCAATGAAAATTAAAATTATTCAAGTTCGAGGTCATACTGTATATTTTTTTATTAGGATATTGTCCTAACAAATAATCTATAGAGTTTTTATTTCCAAATTTATTAATTGACCACTTTCAGGAATGTGTTGATAGATATATTTCGGGAATTTTCTAGGTTTCCATCATCAGAACAAGCTTTGAAAAGTGTGACGCGATCAATGGCGATAATATTTAACTTCGAGCTTATACGATGAATTTCATATCAAAACCTAAAAAAAGGTACATTTTGAACCCGACCCTCTCAGATTTTGATTAAATTTGCAGACAGCTACATTTTTTCATTCTTAGAAATTTCATTTTTGAAAATATGTGGGTATCGAAGTTTTTAAAAATTGACGATAATATGTACTTTCAAGCCGTGATTACTACGGAATGGCTGAACCGAAAGAGATCTTAGTACCATTAGAAAGGTATTTAAATTAGCTTTCGAAAACATACACTGTTAAATTTTTTTTTTTCAAAACTTGATTTTAAAGTTTTTTTATTCAAAATTTTTATTTTTAAAAAATGTGTAAATTTTTTTTTTTATTTATTTTTTAATACTTGCGTTCACTACAGCATACACTCACAAAATTTTATGAAAATTGGAAAACATCGATTAATTTCACTGTGATATTAAATGGAATTGCTATATGCAGATACTGACGACTTTAACAAAAAAAAAAGAAGAGCTATTTTCATGAACTCAAAGCTTCTATTCTTTTAGATGAAACTTCACTAAAAGTTAGCAAATATTCCGAAAGTCAACAGTATGAGCTGCGCAAAATTATATATTAAATCTAAAAAAATAAAAAAAAAAATTTACCAAGGGTAAGTCCATATTTTGGGGGTGTCTGAAAAATTTGATAATACGATTCTTGTTCTAATCTATTAGAATTACAAAAAAATCTGTATAACTTCCAAAGTATAGCTACTTTATTCTTTTTTGTCACACAATGTTTTTAAAATATAAGGAAGTTAACAAGAGATGCATTTACCTTAAAAAAATTAAAAAAAAAACGCCATTTTAGTTTTTAGATATGTTATATATTAAAAAGACCGTTCTAACAATATTTTTTTTTCAAAAAAACACTTGGCCTTTGAAGTGTTTTCCAAGTTTAAAGTTTTATTTGTGCCAAAAAAAAATTGTTCAGTGCAATATAAAATTTTTACATTGTATGTTTTCGAAAGCTGATTTAAATACCTTTATAATGGTACAAAGATCTTTGACAGCGGTTGAGCTATTCCGTAGTAATCACACCTTGAAAGTACATATTATCGTAATTTTTCAGAAACTTCGAGACCTTGCCACGCCCACATATTTCAAAAATGCAATGTCTAAGAATGAGGTTGTGTTTGTATAGGTAAAATGTAGCTGAATTCAAAATTTAATCAAAATCTGAAAGGGTCGGGTTCAACACATATCGGTTTTGATATGAAAATCGTCATATATAAATTCTCATTTAGGGGGATAACTAGTTTATATGAATGTTTGATATTTGCATGGGATTGTCACTTCCTTCAAATCGTATTCTTCCATCAATTCTTTGGTGAAGACGTTTCAACGTGAAACTTTGCATGTCATACCTCTTAAACCCTCTAACCGGCAAGCTCGCCTCCAGGCGGGGTATTTTTAATTTACCATAAATACGCCAAATGAGTATACTGAGATAAGAATTTAAAACCATTTCGAGAGTAAAACAAAATTACAAAATATTTAGTGAGCAAATTTGTTCTGTGCAGTGCACGGTTTGGAAGCGAGAAAGTATTAAAATTTTAAAAAATAAATATTTTGAAATGAACACAATTTTCTAAAATCTTAAAAACATATTTATCTTGACTAGAAACCGTTGATAGTAAACACAAAGTAAGATTAAAGCTTAAGCTTTTAAAAAAAGCTCTAATTTTGGTCCAAGTGCATACATGATTCTAATAGGATACTTCTTAATATATCGTGCTAGCTTGGAAACGTATGGACGGATTTTTATGAAATTTGGCAAAAATATTAAATTTTGTAGTAGTGGAAAAGCCACCAAGTTAAACTAATATACATCAGAGTTAAGGTTCTTTTTCGCTCAATTTCGAAAATCGTCATATCTTCTTAAAAAGAAGCATAATAAGTTTTATATTTGGACTGTAGTTATATCTTTGTAATATGCATAAACTTATTCATATTTATGAATGCGTTTATGAGATTTGCTCTAAACCTATTTTGTCCATATTGCCTATAGTAGTCTACGAGAAAAAATATTGCCTAAATTAGGCAAGGAGAAAAAAATTTGGTAGAAAACCATACTGTTTATTTGTCGTGCTCAACACGTGGTATAAATTTCATCGCAAAACTGCTTAGGCCGGTTTGAGGGTTAATTATAGTGAATCTAACCTTGTCCATAGTCTCTCCCAATTCAAAAGCTTTGAGCAATAAGGGGCATTTAAATTAATTTTAAACAGGTGTAGACAATTTTTGAAATTACTTATATACCCCATTAAATTTATTTATTAACCCGCTACATACACGCTTAAAAAAGGCAGTTAAAAGTTTGTTAAACGTCTATTTAAAATATTTAACTAACTTACAGCATTTTGTTTTGCAGAAATTAAGTTTTTAGCAAAAAATTTAGTTAAAAAGTTTTACTAAAAAAAGTAATTTTGAACTAATGTTTAACTAGTTTTTGTTGCTACCAAAATTGTGATGATAAACATGTCACCATTTTTTACCCCACATTTTTATCCCTTAAAAATGAGACTGGGACTATAAAGATTATCGCTTGTTCGTTAGTTTTCACTATGAATTTTACAGAATAACTTTTTTCGGACTTTAGATATGTGATAAAGAGTACATATCCAAAGTCCGAAAACAAAATAACCTATGTAAACATGGATCAAATTCTATAAAATAATAATTTGTATCAACTGGAAATTTGATTATTTGAAAGTTTTACAATCCTGCAGTCATTATTTAAATTTAGCTTCTTTGCTCATTTTTGGCTAAGGTCATTAAGGGTTAAAGATTTTTAAAATAAAATTAAAGATTTTTGTAGAACAATTAAATTTAAGATATATTTTTAATAAAATAATGAAAACTTTGATGAAAGCATTTAAATTTTGTTCAAATTTTGACAAAATAATCAATTTTCATTAAACATCTTAGAAATTGAAAGCTTCACACACAGATAACTATTAAATAAATGAATTAAAAAAAGAAATTTTCAAAATTTCTTATTTGGGGAATTTTTAATAAAATGCACTTTTTTAACATTAACGATATGCAAAATAATCGAATTCCTTCATTAGTAATAAAACTGTGGAGTGAGTGAATAATAATCGATAAATCTTTTTAAAGGACATCCTAATGTACATTACTGTTAGGGCTTAAAAATATCAAAACTTACCATTGTCACAAAGGAATGCAATGTACTAAAAAATAAAAAAATTTACATTTCAAATAATTTATATATAAACACAATAAATTTACTTTACTTGTAAACATAATCTGTCACTGGCGTAAGCTACTGATTTTCACCAGCAAAATAAAAATAATCCAGCTACCAAGATACAAATGAATGAAAACAAAATTTAAAAGAAAATATTCAACTAGAACTACACTGTCCAACAAAATGGAACGCAAACAAGCAATTTTGTGAAAATATTAACAACTTAAAGATAATATGGTAGTCTGACTTATTCATATATAATAGGGCTGTCATTCGATTAAAAATTATTCGATTTATTAAACGAACAAAAATAAATTTCGAACATACAATTAAAAATATTTGAATTAATTAATACTTCTTTTAATAACAATTTTTTGAAAATTTAGCAATTTTAGGAAAATAGGTATACAAAATTGTAATGGACAAAGTAAATTCAATATTCGATTTAAGAAATAACTAAAGTTTTAAACTTTTTTTTTATCGTTTTCCAAGACCTGTTCTCTTTAATAATGCGTATTGATATGTGATTTGGGTTTCCAGCAAAAATATGCAGGAATTCACAGTAAAAATCGTTGATAATAGCTTGATTTCTGAAGTTTAAACTAGACAGCCAAATATAAAATATTTAATATCCCGGCTAAAAATTATAATATATGTATCCATTAGGGCGGGTCGATTTAAAAATCGCTCAACGTTCAAGGAAAATCGTATTCTAGGGATCAAAATAAGAAACTTTGCCGAAGGAACCATACCTCTAAAACGAATTCTGATGTCCCGACTTTTGACCCAAAGGGTCAAATTTTGAAAAAGCCCACTTTGATATTTCAGAAAGTAGGAGGAATCTCACGCAGATTATGGGAGCTACTTCTTCTCCGGGAGACGCGCCAGCAGATTAATGCATAAATCATCATTCTAGGTGACCGTTAAGGGGTTAAAATTTAAGTTGAAAGAGAGCATTTTTAACCGTGTTTTAATATCAAAATGTACAAATCTCGGGATAGAGATATTTCAGAAAGTAGGAGGAGTCTTTCCAAGATTAGGGTCTCTATTTCTTCTCCGGAAGGCGCTCTAGCAGATGCATGTATAAATTATATTCGATTGGTGTTGGATTCGATTGGAGCACTCTAAATGTGTCAAAGTGGAATTTTTCAAAATTTGACCCTACGGGTCAAACGTCGGGACATCAGAACTCGTTTTAGAGGTATGGTTCCTTCGGCAAAGTTTCTTATTTTGATCCCTAGAATAAGATTTTCCTTGAACGTTGAGCGAATTTTTTGCCTCCATACAAATCGATCCGGCTTAGTATCGATTTATGGACTTATTTATTCTCATATATGAATACATTCGACATTTATGTATGAACTTAGTTATTCTCATATATGAAGACATTCGAGTTCACACATGTTCATATACTACTATATATGATTCATATATGCTCATAATTGTTCATATGTAAACAAACATGTAAATATTACCTTAATTTCCGTTAATGTGCACAGATGATAATGAATGGAAACGTATGTAAATGTATGGACATGTATGATTATATACTTATAGAAATAAATCTGCAAAAATACCAAAAAAAGGATACTAAAAATTACTTTAAAATGACCTTGCAGAAAAAACTGATAAAATTCGCAGATTTCTTTACTAAATATTAGTAATGTAAGAATAGCAAAAATAAATCTTTGGAATTTACAAATATAAAAATTCGCACATTTTTTTTTACTAAATATTAGTAATACAAGAATATCAAAAATAAAACCGTTGAATTTACAAATATTTAGTTATACTTGAACTAAATTTTAGTTAATTGAAAGTAAGAAAATAATCTGCTAAAATCATCAAAAACATTTACTAAATATTAGTAGACAAACAAATTATTGGAAAATGTGAAATTTTTTAAGTTTTTTTTTTTAAAGCGAATAAAAGTCTGGCGTTATAAGATCAGCAATCCACAATTTATTAGCGCAACTATCTGTTCATTTTAGCAAAAGAAACTGTTCATTCTATTAAATTTATGGTAAATATAGCAAAACAATTTTTTAATGTTAAATTTTTTGTTTATTTTTTTGAGTCTACAAACATTTAGTAAAAGTTTTTGCTAATTTTATAGAGAAGAATGCTATTTTCAATTAACTAAAATTCACAACGAATATAACTACAATTTTTTTAAGTAAGCAGATTATTTTTTGCTGTTTTTATTTACATTAACATTTAGCAAAAACATCTGCTAAATTTAGCATTTTTTTCTGCAATGTAATTTTTAATTAATTTTTAGTAGCTTTTTGTTCCTTTTTTACAGATTTATTTCTATGAGTGCACATCAATTTTCCTTAATGTACTCACATGAACATATATGGTCCCTCATATAAACATATATGAATCATTTATGAACACATATGAATCATGTATGGATGCATATGCACATATATGAACCATGTGCACTCAATTATACATTCATATATGTCGATTTTTAACAGGGATAGTAGCAAATAAGTTCTTGAAAACAATATCAGTGTTGGCCTGTGTTATTTCTTAACTACATATTGTGCACACGACTACAGCCCAAGTCGTATATAGTAGAACAAATATTATAATGCGTATTACAAAATGATAGAACATGAATATAGTGGTACAAGAAATTATTAAATCTGTTAGTTTATCAAAATATATACAGGTATGGAAAAAAGTAAATGGTACAAAGTAACAAAGTGATGTTAGTTTTTAATTAACAGCCTTTCTTAAAAATTATTTAAGTTTTAATAATATTGGACAAGCCCTCAATTAAAACACACAAGTTTCTTGGCTATTCGCCTTTTCCCGCAAATACATAAGAAAATATTGTGTAAAGTTCTTACATCTTCATATGTAATAAGTGTATGGTACAAAACTACAAATTGCGTAAAAACTATAGACGTAAATTTGTACCTTTATTTTCTAATATAATAAATATGTCTTCAGATCTTTTTTAAACATTTTCTACAAAATTTTCATTGGAAGATAGAGTTTTACTATACTAATAACTATTTGTAAGAATGTTTGTCAATCAACTTATTTTTATGATGAAATTTATTTTTTTATT
The DNA here is from genome assembly GCA_021234595.1 of Delia radicum. NCBI lineage: Eukaryota > Metazoa > Arthropoda > Insecta > Diptera > Anthomyiidae > Delia > Delia radicum. The sequence continues at coordinate 81,832,886 of CM037851.1, forward strand.
TTTCTTTTTATTTTTATGATGTTTGTATACATACTTATCTTTATATAACTTAATAGATTGCCACCAATAGCAAAAGACCAGAACACTTAAATTTATTAATTAAATTTAATTTTACTTTACAAATTTCGAATTCAACACTCATTAACATGAAATTACTTATTATCCGTCATGTTCATCCAAATTTACTTTGTTACATTTTACCAAGTAATGCTTGATTAAAGAACACTCATAAAAAAGGCCATACAAATAATTGAAATTTCAGCTACGAATTATTAAATTTTAGATCGAAAGATTAGTTTAAATACAGATGGCATTTGTTCTTGAGGTAAGATGAGATAACTTATTACTTTAGAAATAATTTTCTTATTACTTTAAAATAATTTTTTTAAATGGTTGCAATAAGTTGCAGAGCCTGTCAAAGTGAAAATGATTACCATGTTTTCATGTTTTCTGATTGCTCTTATCTCTTTCTATAAATTTTTGTAGGTATTTTTAAAGTTACACATTTTTATCAATATTTTTTTTTCTGGTATGCATGAAACATTTAATTTTTTTTCTCATGACGCCAATTTTTTGTTCAACTTTTTTGATATGAAATTATTATTATACTAACAAATTTATTTTTTTCCATACTAAATATTATTAGAAACTTTTTTAGTTTTGGCCAAGAAAAATTATGTTTGGAACCACAGTGCACAGGTTGCAGAGAACCAATTATAAAGGGTTTTTCAACAGGGACTGAAATCTACTGAAAATTCGAAGTCAGTGACCTCAACGTTAAGAGCGCTACGTCCAATTTATGGTCGTCATAATCTTCCTAGCAGATCAACAATTGAGCGTCTAGTGGAAAAATTTGAATCCACAGGCACAGTACAACATGTTCCCGTGCATAACGAAAAAATTACGGTTTGGTGTGGTTTATGGGCCGGCGGCGTCATTGGGCTGTACTTATTCCGTGATGATCAAGATCGGCACGTTACTGTGAATGGGAATCGATACCGTTTAATGATAACCGAATGTTTTTGGCCCCAATTAGATGGTATGGACTTGGAGGACATGTGGTTCCAACAGGACGGCGCCACAAGCCACGAATGCCACAATCAATTTATTGGAAACCAAGTGTGGAGAAATGGTCCAGTCGATTGGCCGCCTCGGTCGTGCGATTTGACGCCGTTAGAATATTTCCTGTGGGGCTACGTCAAGTCTATGGTCTATGCCAACAAGCCAGCGACGATTGATGAACTTCGTACGAATATCGAACGTGAAATTGCAGCAGTATCGGCCGATTTATGCTTGAAACCCGTCGAAAATTGGGTTCTGCGTCTGGACTTCTGCAAGCGTGCCCGTGGTGGCCATGCAAAAGAAATCGAGTTTCATACATAATGGCATCGAACGTACTTTCACAGGAATAAAGAATTTCATTGATATCCAAAACCGTTTTTGTTTTATTTAAAAAAACTTTTGTAGCGCTCTTATTGAAAAACCCTTTAAAACAAGTTTCTGTGAGTCAAAATGTAAGGATTCACTGTCCCAGAACCAGTTCTGTAACTGGTTGTAGAACCGGTTCTAAAGCAACCTGTTCTTGTTTGGAGGTAAAGAACCTGTTGTAAATGGGACAAAAATATAAAAACAATCGGTTAGAGAACATAAATAAGAACTAATTGTAGTTGAGTAAGGCGTTCTGCAACTTGTTTCACATAGAATATTTTTTTTACTTCATGGAAACAAAAACTATAGAATATTTAAAACAATTCATAGAAATAATTTAGGCTAACTACAGAAACTATTTTATATATTAGGTCCCATTTCCTTATGATTCGATAAGAAATATTCGCAAAAATTACTTGTACCATATATTTATTTCCATACCTGTAGTTGTATGTGCGACTAGTAGAAGTGTTCCTTTTTCGAAGATCTTTCATGAAAATTAATATGTTCGATAATATTTATATTTATAGCCCGTATTCATAAAAATATTAAACATTTTAGTGAAAACACATATTTTAGCCTTAAAACTGTATTCATAAACGATTATTAACTTTTACACAAGGTTTAAAATAGGTATTTTAAGCTAATATTAGTTTATGAATAGAGTTTTAAGGCTTAAAATTTTGTTTTAACTAAAATGTTTGAAATCCGAATTAAGATTTTTTATGAATACGGGCGATGATATTTAGTGAAAAAATTAAAAACAAATTTCAATTACGAAATTTCGTTAATATTATTCAATTTAAAAATGTTAAGTTTTCTTTGATCTTCTTTAATTTTATTCTTCTTAGTTTAAACGAGCTTAATATCATTTATTTATTAATTATTTATTTCCAATATTTCGCTTCCACATTGGGTGACTTCTTCAGGGAACAAATATTATAATTTGAAAATAAGTTCTTTAAATTGTAATATTTGTTCCCTGAAGAAGTCGCCCAATGTGGAAACAAAATATTGGAAATAAATAATTAATAAATAAATGGGCTCTATGAAACAAGACCCCAATGAAATAAGTCCCCAAACCAAAAATGAAATAAGGCCCCAAAAATTTCTAATAAAAAAAATTGGGGTCTTATTTCATTTGGGCTTTATTTAATTTTTTTTTCTTTGGGACTTTATTTCATTATGAAATAAGGCCCCAATATGAGAAATGAAATAAGTCCCCAAATAATATTTTATGGTGTTATTTCATTTTCTTAAAAATCAAAACTTTTAAGTAATAAAAGCAAATAACCGTTATAAGTACCGCATGAGTTATCAAATTATTAATGTAAATAGTTATTTGCTATTAGTAAGTGAGATTATACGGTGTAGTAATTTTGAAGTTTCTTTTATGTCGCACGCAAAAAAAACTTTATTTCGCAAAGCCGCCTGCCGCGTTCTACGGAGGAAAAAACCCCTAAGAGTGGCCGAAGGCCGCCACCCAGAAGAACTTGTTTTTCAAATCAGATGTCGAATCCGTTGAAGTCTTATATTTTTAAGACATCAAGTAATTTGTAAATACAAGTTTTTCTGTGTGGCGGTCTTCGGCCGCTCTTAGGGGTTTTTTTCCTCCGTAGAACGCGGTAGGAGGCTTCGCGAAATAAAGTTTTTTCTGCGTGCGATTATACGATTTATAAATTTAGTTTTATTTTGTGATATACTACTTAAAAATATTAAAAAAACTGTATTGATATACTAAATATTATTAATCTTTTTATTTTCGCGCGATTTTTTTTTCAGCCTTTTACTATGTATTAATTAGGAATAAAGAAATATTTTAAAGTAATATATAATTTTGGGTTTTTTTTTTTAATTGGGGCCTTATTTCATTTTCGAAATGGGGCTTTACTGCATTATGAAATAAAGCCTCAAAATTGCGGTGTTATTTCATTTTATTTTGGGGTTTCGTTTCATTTGGTTGGGGGTTTATTTAATTTTTTTGGGGTATTACTTCATAATGAAATAAAGCCCCAAAAAATGGGGCGGTATTTCATTTTTGGTTTGGGGACTTATTTCATTGGGGTCTTGTTTCATAGAGCCAAATAAATGATCTTAAGCTCGTTTAAACAAAGAAGAATAATTATTGAATTTAATAATAATAATGCACAATTTACTCAATGGAGATAAACTCGAAATAGTGATCTTAATTGTTCGGTCACTTAGATTAAAAGGATAGGAAGAAATAGCGCAATATTTAAAATTTCAGGTACACCATTGGTAAAATCTACTGGCGACAGAAGCAACTTATATTTTAACAATAAAATGTTATTTATTTAAAAAATTAAGATCTCAACACTTTTGAAAATAAACACTCAAAATTAGCGAAAGCTCAGGGGATTGTTAAATGAAGATAACTAAAATTTATGTTTTCATTAGTGTTTCAATAAAAAAGTTCTTAAAAATTTTTCAGTTGGATTTAAGATAAGTTTTAAAATTTTTTTTTATTAATGTATCTTAAGTTTTGTAAAAATGTTCACAATGAATTGAATACTCCTACTATTTTGCGTAATCGTAAGAAGACTCACAAGAAGAAATATAAATTTTGTTACTTGTTGTATGTTTGGGGTCCTATGTATAGTATGTAATATACTCGTATCATCGTATGTAGATTTGTGATTGTGTAATTTGTAAGACTATCAACTTCAAATAAGAAGCTGCTTAAGTTTATTGTTGTAATGCTTAAAGCAATATTTACGTTATTTACGATATTTTTACAATTTATTTGCATAAGATCTAAATAACAACAACAATAATAATAACAACGAGTAAGACTTAGCACTATGGTTTCGCAGACCACATTTCCTGGTCAAAACTATCACAATAAAAAAATAAAAGTTTGATATAATTTTTATTAAAAATAAAAATTATATTTTTTTCGACCTTTAATTGTGCAATGAAAATGAAAAACTTATTTAAGTTCGAGGCCTTGCTCTATATGTCTTTATTAGAATATTGCCCTAACAAATAATCTATAGAGTTTTTGTTTTCAAGTTTATTAGTTGACCACTTTCAGGAATGTGTTGAAAGATCAATTTCGGGAATTTTCTAGGTTCTTATCATCAGAACACGTTTTGTAAGAAATGACAATCCCATGCAAACATCAAACATTCGTATAACCTTGTTGGGAACTAATATATTAGCTCGAAGTTAAAGATTATCACCATTGTTAAAAAAAATAAATTGAAAACTTGTTCGTTTTGTGCAAGCTCTACTTGTGGTAGATATACAATAAATACACGCTTTTTGTTCTTATTCTCCTTTTATTTTTACACTTGTTTTGTTTTCTGAAGGCATCTCGTTGTTGATGAATAGAAGTGCGATTAATAACATACTCTGATGAGTTTACTCCAACTGCATCCAAAACTGCAATGAGCATATGAATTTAGTTTGAAGTTAATTCAAGAACAAGTGTTAATTTGACCTCCGTATCACAAAAGGGTTAAATTTACTGAAAATATTTCTGAATATTTTTTAAAATACTTAAGATATCAATTTTGTGAACAATTTTAATCAACATACGTAAAAAATCGATAATTTTAGAACAATTATAGTAAAATATACGGAATTTCCCAAAATTTGAACTTTGACCTCAAAGGTGCACGGCTTAGAGTTATCCGATTTGCCTAATTTTTGCATGATGCACACTTTAGACTATGTGGCACAGTAATCCGCTCAGATTTGGGTATAAGTCAAATATAAAAAGCATTATTTTAGCTCCATTACAGCTGAATATACTGAATTTCCCAAAATTTGAACTTTGACCTCAAAGGTGCACGTGAACGAGTTATCCGATTTGGCTCAAATTTTCAGAATGTGAGTTTTAGACCAAGTGGCACAATAATCTGCGCGATAATCATTAAAAATCGAAAGTTGATTTTTCATTGTCACCCTACTGTACATATATTTTCTAAAAAGATTTAATTAAATAATTAATCTTGTTTTTGTACCAATTTTTAGTATCTCTTAAAAAATTACTTCAATTTACCTAGATGGACATTGTCATGACCCAAAGATGTATTTTTTTTCATTGGTGTTGAAGTAAATTTTGAATTTTATTGGGAATTAAAATTAAAATAAGGAACAAGGCATACGCCAAAGAGGTTTTTTAACATTAACATAGATCACGTTATCACTTCCCCAGAATAGATTGCAGATTCGAAAGTTAAAAATCTAAACAAGATACTAAATGTAGAAGAAAAGAAGATTAACATAAAAAATATTTTATTGAAAAAATAAAAATCAAAGTTTTACAGAAGAAGTTACACATAATTGCCCATATATTTTTAAGCTAAGTGAGTCATTGATTCATTTCAAAGCTATTTAAATCGTGGTTTTACTGATACAGAAAAATTATTTACATTATGAAGGCAAAATGCATTTTTTCAAAATCCGTGGTTCAAACCGCTGTATTTCAAAAAGATTGAAAAATTAAAAAAAATATATATATATTAGGGTGGGCCGGGTGGACAAAAATTTGTCGACATTGTGCCATCGATTTTTCGATATCTTTTGGCATGAGAAAAAAAAGTTCCACTACGACATATTCAAAAAATCATTTTCGAGGCACCCACATCGATGACACAATATCGATTGCTAAATCGACCCACATTAATATATATGTGAATTAAATATTATTCTTCTATAGCGTTGCAAAATTCCTGTATGTTAATCCTGCGGGCTCCTAAGTTATCGGTTTTTTAACTATATTTTTTTAACATTATTATTATAATTTTGAATTCATTAAGAGTAACAAAATGGGATTTAGCTACGGCATAGCGGAAAAATTAACATATTTTTTTTTGAAATATGTTATCGGTTTGAACCGGGAATTGGGAAAAATTCATTTTATCTTCAAACAATTATTTTTTTATAATTTCATTGTAAGTACGATAACAGTTGCTTTAAAAATAAGTTATTAACTTTAACCGTTAAAAAGATATAAACGATTTTAAACGACTACTTTTGTTAAATTTTCTAATATATGAACTTTTATGTAAGTTAACGAATTAACCCGTTCGTTCTTTATTGGGTTAATTCATTTTACTTACCTTTCATTTTCATGTGGCATATGTTCCCATTAAGAATTAATTTTTGCTTGGTTTATATTTCATTTTTATTTTTAATAATAAAACTGCTGACGATATGTCTGCAGTTTCACAATTGTAATATTTAAATAAAATTATTTACTTGTTCTTATGAATTTACTTAATAAGCATAATTGTCTGTTGCTATTTTATTTATTAATGTGGAAATAAAGAAATTGAATTTAGTCGTAGTCAAGTACTCGAACAAACAATAATTGTTTTATTACATAAAAGAATAACTTGTACAACTACTTTTATGAAATTTTTAAATATTTTCCATATTTATTTTAAAACGCGATTTTTCTAGACCCACTGGGACTAGCTTTCCTAAACTAGCTATCCTATACCAAGATTGGTTGAAATCGGAAAGGGCGGAGGAAAACTATTGGTTGATTTTATATGTTTGCAGTCTATAGGAACACCATGTTATTGCTGGGTAAACATACATTTTTTGTCAAACTTCAATTAAGTTGGCGAAAAAATAAAAATGCCTTTTTAAGGACTATACTCCTAGGTTAAATAAAATTTTATAATTGGCAAAAAAAAATCAAAATTTATAACCGTAGTGTGCATGCATGGCTGTACCAAAATAACTAAAATTATGTTATACTTAAAATACCGTTAGCGAAATAATTAAATAACTGAAATATCGATACTCTTAATATAGCGTTACCGGCAACCGCATCGGATGCCATTCATGATTGTATACGGTTAATGAGTGTTTACAAAAACAAAATGTGTATTCGAATGCCACAACATAGAAACGAAAACAGATTGCGATAAAAATTAAATTTTGGCCAAGAAAAGTTGTCTTTAAAACCATAGTGCTTTCTAGGTATGAATGTATATATTTCTTCGTTATAATATAATATTATATATCACTGGTACCAATCCATGTATGTTTTTGCTTTAAGGGGATTTTATGAGCTTGTACACTGAGAGAATTATCTTCACTTTAGCAATGCGTTTCTTCATAGCTTTAATGAAATTTTGTCACTGGAACTCGTACATTGAAATTTTTCATAGAATCTATGAAACAGGTTTCATTAAGGTCAATGTTTATTAAATGTATGTAGAATTAATTAAAATCTTCATTAAACTAATGAATCATTCCGACAATGAAGCGTTTATAGAATTTATGAAACAGTTTTATAAAAGTTTTTAATATTTAGAAGTTCCTTGAATTAATAAAACTCTCTTGAAAAATGCATTGGAGCTAAGCAAATGACCCGATTCATATGTTATTTTAAACACTATCAGAGGTGTCCAAAATTAATACGACGCTACATTAAAATAATAACACACTTTATACAATATGTTGAACACTTAAGAATTAAATCTTAAAACTAAGGTTCAAAATGTATGAAAATTAATGAAATTATAAAAGTTTATGAAACAATAAAAAAAAGTCTTTGAAATAATTTCATAGCTCTGAAAAAAATGTTAACCCTCTAACGGGTAAGGCTGCCTCAGGGCAGTCTTCATAAAATTTACCACAAATGCGGCAAATGAGCGTTTTATACTCAGAAATTAGCATATATTCCGATAGAAAACTAAATTTTCTAAATATTTTGCGGAGAAATTTTTCGTGTGCCATCCACGGTTTGGAAGCGAGAAAGCTTCAAAATCAAAATTTCGTAAAATTTCAAAAACTAATTATTTGAAAAAAACTAGTTTTCAACAATCTAAAAATCCAATTTAAGTTGACTAAAAACTCTTTATAATAAAATCTAAGTTATATTGAAGCTTTATCTTTAATAAGAAGTCCTTACTTTAGTCCAAGGACTCACATGATTTTATCAGGATTCCTCTAAAGGACATCGTCTTAACTTATAAACTAATAGACGGATTTTTATGAAATTTTCCAAAAAGAAGGCATTAGGTATTAAGAGCAAAGTGTGAAGTTTGAATAATATAACTTCAAGCTTAGATACTTTTTCGCCTAAGTTCGCTTTTTTCAAAAAGCGAAAATCGCGATATTTTCTTAAATAGGAGCAGAAAAAAATAGTTTTTGGATTGTGGTTATATCTTGGTAAGAGAAATATTTTTTGTCCAAAACTTCTCTTGTTGTGGACCAATTGTCCAGTCCGATGTTTGCTGGGATGAACCAAAACATTCTTTAAACTTTCTGTCTATATTAATTCCAGTTGTGTTTGTTTTTTTTTGTGTAATGAACTTAATATTTTTGTTGGTTGGTGCAGTTTAGTTTTTCATTGTTGCTGTTGTTTGTTAATAAAATTGTATTTGTTTTTTTTTGTACTGACACTGGGTTGGCATGTATTTTGTTTCGTTACCAACCAACATTAAAGTATTTAGTATTAAGTTGCAGAATTGCATTTTTTTTGTAATGCAATTCTTTAGTAGGTCGTTGTCTTGGCCAGATTTTTTGTATTAAGTTTTGATGATATATAATTTTCGTATTAATGTTTTATTAATTTTTGTTTATATTTTAAGGCCAAGCAACTTCCGTTTAGTATTTAGGTTAAGTATAAAAGAAAGTGGGTGACTTGAAACTGGGGCAGTTACCCACTGAATAAAGTGAAATCAAGAGCCAACTTTAAACTAATTGTGTTTTTCTTTCTTTTAAAACTAATTAGGAAAATGTCAGGTAACTCCCCACTTTGGCGCCTTTCGGGCACCGCTTGAGACAGTGCTTGGTAGCACTCAAATATTACCAACTTCCGCTACGTAGGGATTGCTCGACCGCCCGACCAATTTTACGCACTGACAGAACGGTTTCGGAGTACATTTTAAATTACTTGGGCCAACAGGGGCCACGATTAACATTGGCGCAGTCGGTATTTCGAACCGATTATCGGTTCCGGTTTTTCTAGTTAAATTGTAATTTATTAAAAATGAAATAGTTTTTTTTTTAAGGGATTTTGTAGAAACAAATATGTTTTTGTAACTTGTTTGTAAGTGTTGAAGATAAAAACGGGGTTTTTGTTTGTTATATTAAAGGGGAAGAAGTTTTTGTTTGTTTGCTTTATGTTGTCTAAAGCTGGTTTTTCGTTTTTTTTATTAACAAATTAACGTTTTTTTTTTAAAAAAAAAAAAATTTTTGGGTTAAATTTGTTAGGAAGAGCATTTTATTACAACTTGCAAACATTTGAATTAAAAATTGTGAGCAACTCAAATTATGAGTCAACAAGTTTGTAATTACTTACATTTTTGGGATATGTATTAATAAATTGATTAGTACATTATAATTTGGATTTAATTTGGAAATATTATTTTTTTTTACTAATAGACGGAAAACTTCATTAAGAAATTTGAAAAATGCCGTTGTTCTACTTTGTTAGGGAACAATTTAATTTTGTGAGTTATTCTTCTTATATGAAAGGGCTAAATAAAGAATAAGCTAAAGCGTCTTTTATTTAATATTTTTAAAGAAAATCGATAAAAAACTTTTATAAATTCGTTGAGAATAGAAAATCAAAAATAGAACTGAAATATTGTGAGAAGTAAAAGATAAGGGATGCAAAATATTGTTAAAAGATTAAAAGTATGGTTTTTGTGAACAGGATGTTTGCTCATATTAATGCATAACTTAAAAAGTAGGAATGGGCGTACATTTTTGTGCTAGATATGGGGTCCCAAGTGTGTTGGTGACGGACAATGGCACTAATTTCATGTCAGAGGTGTTCACGAATACATGCAAATTGTTAGGAATTAGGAAGTTAAATATAACGCCATACCATCCACAAGCGAATGGGTCTTTGGAACGGAGCCACAGGCCGTTGGCGGAATATTTGCGTAGTTTTGCCAAGGAGGACGGCAGTAACTGGGATCAGTGGCTGGCACCGGCGATGCATGTGCATAACAACTCGGTACATACATCTACGGGGCAGACTCCGTTCAGGACATTATACGGGTTTGACTTAGTTCTACCCACTAATTTGGCAAGGAAATGTACTCCCTTGTACAATGCGGATGACCCAAGTAAAGTGTTGAAGTATCAGCTACAGCGTTCCCATGAACTGATACGGGAAAACCAGGAGAGGGCTAAGGTGGCAGCGAAGAGGATTTATGACAGGAAGGTGAAGGAAGTGTCGTTCGTAGCGGGGGAAAAAGGTGTTGGTTAGGAATAAGGCGAGGAAGAACAAGTTCTCGCCGATATGGTCGGGGCCATATGAGGTTGTATCGGTGGATGGGCCAGTAACGGTCACGGTGCGGATTAAAGGAAAGAATCGCAAGTGGCATAACAACTATTTGAGAAAGTATTACGATTAGGGGAAGTAGGCAATGAAATACCATGGTAAAACGGGGAAAATGAGGATGCGAAATCAGACCGGGCAGTAGTTCCGGTAGTATAGTCATGTATGTTCCGGAGGCTGAGGGAGAGGAGTTATGTATTTTGTTTTTTTTTTAAACGAGGGTAGTCGTTTTTTTTATATATTTTTAGAGGTTGGCAAGTAGCTAGTGGGGGTCATGTGTGACCCGTTACCGGTCGGGACTGGTAGCTTCGCCATTAGTTGCCTGCTGGGAACCTCAGGTTAATGGAAGACGGGTCCACGGGGATGGGCTCAGGTGTAAGAGTTCGAAGTAGATGCCTAGGTGTCACGGGGCTATCATAGGGGTAGCGCCCTTTTTCGGTGTTTTCCCAGCCACCGAGAAGGTTCGACTCTTAGGGGGAAGGAGGTTAGATTTTTGTTTTTGGTTTTGGAATTCGGGTCCACGGGGATGGGCTCAGGCAGAAAGGTGCGAAGTAGATGCCGAGGTGTCACGGGGCTATCATAGGGGTAGCGCCCTCTTTCAGTGCTTACCCTGGGCGCTGGAAGGGTTCGGCCTTTGAAGGGAGAAGGTTGAGGAAGTTTATGTTTTGTTGAAAGGTAAGGGGTTGGCAGGTAGTTAGTGGGGGTCATGTGCAACTCATTACCTGTTGAGGTTGGTTGCTTGGCCATTAGTTGCCTGCTGGGGGCCTCAGGTTTATGGAATACGGGTCCAGGGGATGGGCTCATGGGAGATTGGAGTAGGCTCTAAAGAGTCACGGGGCTACCATAGGGGTGGCACCCTTCTTCGGGGCTGACCCGGGCTTCGAAGAGGTTCGTCTCTTGAGGGTGTGAGCGGAAGGTTAGTAATTCAGGTAATCGGAACATTATATGGGGAAAATGGGGGAGCTAGAGATGGTTTGGTATTGCGTTCTGGGATTAAGAATGGGATTTTTATTGGTTACGGAGGTAGGTCGTAATGGGCTATTTAATTTTTGTTTACTTTGTAGTACTTGTTGGGGATATGAGTTGGCCTCTTGGGGGTTTGGATGGGTCGGTCGCGAGGAGGTCGAAGGCAAGGAGGGTCTGGGGACCAGTCCGGGGCAGTGGCTATTTCGGGTCCGATTATAATGCCCGAAGTGTCGTTGGCAGAAAGGGCGAGGGGTCCAGAGGACAAGGGCGGTAGAACGGGTTAGACGGGTGTCCTTCAATGTTTGAGAAGGATTGGCAGGGTGGTCGCGAGGACCATCAATGGCTACTATCAGTAAGCATTAATGGTCTTTCCCACAAGATTGAAGGTGAGGAGGGAAAAAAAAAAGAGAGAAAAAAAATATATGAAAAAAAATTTGGCCAAAAGGGGAAAAAAAAGGAAAAAATAAGAAATATAAAAAAAAAAAAAACAAAACAGCGATAAAGAAAGATTAAGGGCTGACCCCAGGGAAAAAAAAATTTTTGGATAATAATATATGAAAGGGGGAAAAAAATATAAGGAAAAAAAAAAGAATAAAAAAAAATTGAGGCTGTTATAGAAAAGAGGGTGAAGGCCCCAACCTAAGTATAAGATATAGTTTAATGTAGGCTAAGATCTATATAAGGTAGTTAGTTAGCGTAGTATAGAACAGTAGTACAGAATGCAGTGTAGAATGTTTTGGTGAGTGAGTAGCGGACCAGCAGGGGGAGTTTGTTCGTTGGATGCGGTTGGTCGGAGTTGCAGGAGAGTTGACGCTCAGCAGGACGTAACTTGATCATCGATCTTGGAGTATGTAACGGAAGCTTGAGGGGGCTGTGGTAAATGGCTGGTTGTCCGGTATGGTGTGTGGCCCACTGGAGGCCATCAAGACCATGAAGTCGAGGACTTCGTATGGTGTCAACGGAATTTATATGAGGAAGATCAGTCGAGCATCCTAGGCATGTATCAAATGTAGGACGAGGCTCAAGTATTTGGCGCAGTCTTCTGTTACAATGTGTCACGGTATAAGCCAAAAAGGGGTCGGATGAATGTTGACCTTGCAACCTGGTGTTTCGCAGCTTCTAATGTTTCACGGTATAGGCCAAAAAGGGTCGGATGGATGTTGACCTTGCAACCTGGTGTTTCGCAGCTTCTGAAATATGCTTGGGCATCAGGCCGGTGCATGGAGCAATAGGCCGAGTGGCAGTAATTGGGCCGAGAATTTTTGACGGCCGCATACATTATATTTATGTGCGGCCGTATTTGTGTTTGAGCTCAGCGTACCGAATATTTGTATGGGAGGAGGTGCTAATGCGGACTTGTAATGCGGCGTTGAATCACCAGGAAATGGAATCAAGTCCGAGCCATTTATGGGGTCTAAGTAAAACATCTAGCTGAACGAGACTTGCGACAATAACGATGCGTGCATCGTTTCTGCAAAGAGGGGAGGAATGTTGTGGACCAATTGTCCAGTCCGATGTTTGCTGGGATGAACCAAAACATTCTTTAAACTTTCTGTCTATATTAATTCCAGTTGTGTTTGTTTTTTTTGTGTAATGAACTTAATATTTTTGGTTGGTTGGTGCAGTTTAGTTTTTCATTGTTGCTGTTGTTTGTTAATAAAATTGTATTTGTTTTTTTTTTGTACTGACACTGGGTTGGCATGTATTTTGTTTCGTTACCAACCAACATTAAAGTATTTAGTATTAAGTTGCAGAATTGCATTTTTTTTTGTAATGCAATTCTTTAGTAGGGTCGTTGTCTTGGCCAGATTTTTTGTATTAAGTTTTGATGATATATAATTTTTCGTATTAATGTTTTATTAATTTTTGTTTATATTTTAAGGCCAAGCAACTTCCGTTTAGTATTTAGGTTAAGTATAAAAGAAAGTGGGTGACTTGAAACTGGGGGCAGTTACCCACTGAATAAAGTGAAATCAAGAGCCAACTTTAAACTAATTGTGTTTTTCTTTCTTTTAAAACTAATTAGGAAAATGTCAGGTAACTCCCCACTTTGGCGCCTTTCGGGCACCGCTTGAGACAGTGCTTGGTAGCACTCAAATATTACCAACTTCCGCTACGTAGGGATTGCTCGACCGCCCGACCAATTTTACGCACTGACAGAACGGTTTCGGAGTACATTTTAAATTACTTGGGCCAACAGGGGCCACGATTAACACTCTTTTATATGCGTTAGTTTCCAAAATGTGCCTTAAAATATTTTGGCTCATATCGCCTAAATTAGGCAGCGATAAATAATTTTGTTGAAGAACTTATTATTTGTTTTTCGAGTGGAGCACATGGTATGAATTTCGTTGCAAAACATCTTTTGCCAGTTAGAGGGTTAATTTAATTTATGAAGAGATAATTTATGAAATCAAATGACTTTTTTTTATGAAACTATGAAATTTTATAAAACAAGTTATATGAAATGAAATCAATGAAATGTCTTCATCACGATTCTAATTTTTTTCCGTGTAGAAATATATGTATGCTGATGATGGAATTTTATGTTTAATATGATTATGTGTATTTGTGTCTATAAATGTTGTTTCTTATAAGTGTTAAACATCCTTTTAGTTGTAGATTTTTTTTTGCTGCTAGAAAATAATTGCGAAATATTTTTAATAATTGAAAAGAAAAATATTTTGATTTTAATCAGAGAGTTTATATAAATAACAAAATTTTTGATGATTATTTCATACTCCTCACTAAATGATTTCTCAGTGTTACCATGGAGACGGCAATGGGTTTAGGTTTCAAAATAATATGTCTGTTGTTTCAATTTCGGTTTTTTTTTTTGGCTAGAAATCTGTTTTGATAAACTGAAGTATGTCGCAATAATTCCAAACTAACAATATTTAACAAGTTTTTAAAATTTTTCCAAAAAACTGGGCAAGTAGATAGATTCAAATATTGACAAATTTTGCGTTCCTTTTTCGTATATTATTTATTATTATTAAATTGAATTTGAAAAATGCTAAAAATTTAACTTTATCAATATATATTTTTTTTGAAGAATTTGGAAAAATAATTGTTTTTAAAAATACTCAGAACTACTTCCGAATTTTAGAGTAATTCAAAAAAACCCAATTTATCTAAAAATCCAATATTTTTTTTTTTGAAATGGGCAAATTATTTTCAAAAAAGTTTGTGATATACTGCACAAATGTTAGGTGGGTGATGTAAAATGAAGGTGGTGTGAACGCAGGAGATTAACAAAATTTGGACATATGTAATTTTATGTAAAATTCTACATTTTTTTTTTAAATTTTTTATTGAAACTTCATAGCGTTTGAAGCGGGAACTTTTTCAACAACATCGAAAAAGGAAGATCATGCTTCGTGTAAGTAAGATCATGGTTTTCGTAATTAAATACAAGTTTTTAATAAAAACAAATGACTTTTTAACCTCACTTGTTAACCTTTAAACGTGAGATTGGCACCAAAAAAAAAAAAAAAAAAAAATACGTGTACACTCACAAGAAGTTTTTCATAAAAGTTTAACAGTTATGTAAACATTTAATCGGTAAAGTTCTTTCAATAGAATATACAGTTAAATTGAAAAAGAAATATATTTTTAACGTTCTGTCTGTTATTTAATAAAAAAAATAAACAAAAAAAAAACGGACTTTCGGTAATAGTTAAAATATTCAGTTAAATTTTCTATTTAAAAACCAAATGTTGTTTGTATTATACTGAGTATTAAAATAAACGAAAATAATCTATTGTTTTTTTTTATCGATTTTGTCAATTAATTTTTTAACAGTTAAAAATAAACTATAAAATACAATTGTTTTAAACGAAAAGTAAGTAGTCCTTTTGTAACTGATTTTCCATTAATTTAATGTGTATATTCAGTAGTCTTTACGGAAAAAAATTTGTGAGTGTTCCTTTTGTTTGCTCCTCATCAACACATCCAAATGGATGGGATACTTCCCTAGTTAGTTTCTGTACAACTATTATGTTTCCCAGGCACGTAGCTAGGGGGGGGGGGGCTTGGGGGGCTAGAGCCCCCCCGAAATGATTTGACAAATTTAAAAAACTTAATACAATTCGTTAGAAAGTAACAAAGTTATTGATAAATTTAATATGAAAAATATTTATTTTTGACTTGGATCAAATAGGAAATAGTTTTATATGATTCGAATCTTAAAATTTCGTTAGAAAACATCGCCTGAAAATGGGCGGCTATCATTGTTAGAGTTGATTTTCGACAAAAAGCAATAAATAAAATCATTTCATAAGAGATTTCGAAGTCTTTGACTTAAAATATAATCAAAAAATTGTTTGAGACAATGCAAACTAAAAATGAAATATGTGTTGATGCAATTGTAGTAACAACTAAAATAATTTGTATCTATTTAATTAATATTATTTTCAATTACATATAGTTTTATTCACATCTATTAAAAATTTAATTGAATATTGTTTACTATTGGAAAAAAATTACAAAATTTTAAAAAAATCACCAAAATTGTAAAAAACTCGCCAAAATTTAAAAAAATCGAGACCATTTGAAAAAATCGCAAAATTAGAAGAAAAAATTGCCAAAATTTAAAAAACAATCCTCAAAATTGCAGAAATTTAAAAAACTCCCAAAATAAACGCCAAAATTCGAAAAAAAATTAAAAAAAAAATCACCAAAATTAAAGAAACGCGAATTTTCAACTTTAAAACTATTTTTTCTAATTTTGGCGACTTTTTAAAATTTTTGCATTTGTTTCAATGTTGTATACGTTATAAAAACTGAAAATTTTATACCAAATTCATTTTCAATCATCAATTCACTTACAATTGAAAGTAAGTTTGAACGGAACAAAAGTTTAATTGAAATTTTTTTGACAATGATTTTTTCTGTGTATTTTGACATAATCTTTTAAAATGGAGATACCACTAAGACTCTAAATTAAGTTTACTTGTGCCGTAAAAGTCGTTACTTTACTTACAGTGCAATCTTTGTATTTAAATTTGGTTTGCTACACACCCGCATCTGGTAACATAGCTTTCAGTATTTTTTTTACGATATATATTACGATATCTCATATATTTTTTTAATTTTTTGAAACAAATTTAAGCCTCAAACTTTGATCGATATGCATAATGTTTTAACGTGGTCCAATGTGACTCAAATTTTCTCAATTTTTTTCCCGAGTTAAAACGTTTGCATAAAATAATACATTATTTTATATACACTTATAAGGTTTTGTCTGCCAGTGCATTTAACCGGACATAATTATATAAATTCATATATAAAATTAGTTTCGTAGAAAAAATTTAATATGATGTCATATATAATTGCGTATAATTATATATTGCATTTAGAATACGCTTAAACTAATCCAATTAATAATTACGTTATATTTATATACCCTAGACATTGAAAAATAATATATATTTTGATATTATATCATATTTTAAAAAACACTATTTTATTTTAGATAAAATTGTATATTAAATATGTATTACAACAATACAATAATTGCATCATTTTGTGTATAATTTTATACACATAATTTACCCCAATTTTTGTCTTTTGAATTCATTTCTTTCTGGTTCTTCTTGTTTCATTTGTAACATTATGAGTTCTTAATTTAGTCTAAGTCTTTTTTCCGTGTTTGTTATTCAATGGTGTAAGTTAATAAATTCCACAAAATCTTCATTTTCATTATATTATTTTATATTTTTTATTTTGAATATAATAAAATTTCCAAATGCTATGGAATTTGTTACAAATTATAAAGTTGTAAACCTTTTGCAAGTGGCTAAAGTCTAAAAGGATTAATAGATATTTCGGATTAACAGGATACAACTATAAATTATTTTGTATATATCAGTATCAGTTCAGATATAAATTTATACCGCTATATAAAATCGTATTAAATTGTATCGCGTCATTATTCGGATGTTATTTAATTATTATGCCCATTTCTCGGATAAAACTGTATTAAGACTCATATTAAATTTCGTATGATTATATAAAGCATCATATTAATTTTAATCGGGTTATTAGAAGTTGAAACTTTTTACTTTTTTTACATTTATCAAGTTTTAGCTACCCTAGACGTATATTAGCACATAAAAATATAAAGTAACGCAATTTTATTTTTCGCGGTTTTCAAAAAGTTTTCCGCATAATCCTTTTTTATTTAATTAAACTAAAAATTAATATTTAGCTAAAAATTTAACGTAATTAGACAATAACTATGCATATCCAACTTAAAGTGCACAAACGTTTTCAAATTTGACGTGTTTCGCGGATTGTGATCAATCAGATTAAAGCGTTGTTTCGCGATATAGACATCAAAATTCGCAAAATAATGAACACAATAAGTAATTTTAAGGAAATGCACTTTATGCGGGAGGTTTTTGTTTCAAAATGACCTGAGAAAGCGATTTCTATTATTAATACATGATTGCCCATTACGTGTAGGTAAAAATTTAGCAAACAAAAAAAAAAAAAAAAAGCTGTTATTCTAGTGTGCAAAAAAAATATATAATCAAAATAAAAAAATCGAAAAGCCCCCCCCCCCCCCCGAAACAAATTCCTAGCTACGTGCCTGATGTTCCCTAAATTTACATTTTTTTCACCATCTTGACGCAAAATTTTAATAATATTTGCGATATTTTATTGATGATTTTTTTCGCGGAAATTATTTTTATGATTTTTGTTTTTGGCGGAGTCTTATTTATTCCATAATAAATATTCTATTGCAATGCCAACGCAATGTTACATCATTAAACCATTCATTTTAATGTTTTAACATTTACCGATCAATCAATATCAGAAAACAGATTAAAGCAGTCTTGGTCCAGTTTTTTTCTTCGACAAATTAAAACATTTAATCAATATAAGGTTGGTTGTGGTTGTTGAATTATGGTCTCACAATATAAGTAAAAGTCATAACGACAGTTTCTCGTGTTCACTACAAATTACAAAAGTGAAATTTAAACAATCTCTCCAACGGTAACGGCTATAGGAGAGTGCATAAAGTACATGATTGCGTATGAGCGATAATTTAAATTAAAATATAACTCATACGCATTTATATTGGTGAGATGAACAAAAAAAGTTGTGCTAACATTATTATGAAAAGGAATAGATTTCAAATTTAAATATAAAATAAAACCCAAAAAATAAGTGTATATTAATAGAACACATGACATTTAAGGGTTAATTCATGGTGCGTATTATATAAATACCCCGAAATTTTAATTGTTTTTATATGGAATAACTAAAAAAAATTGTTTTTTTTACATTAAAAAAAAAGTAAAAAATTTCTAAAACTAAAAACTAAAATGTACTTTTTCATTTATTCATTTAATATACTCAAAATAAATCAGATATGGAATTCTGACTTCATCGGATATCGTTAACCCACTTTAGCCAGGCATCCAAAATGACCCACAAATTTGATAAAAATGCAGAAACGTCTTTTTTAAAATTAATTTTAAAGATTTTTTAAAATGGCTAATTTCCAGATGTCGATTATTATTTTATAATACAATAGAAGAAAAAAATAAATTCAGAAAATGATAATTCGAGATTGCATTTGGAACGACTCCTTTTCAGGACATTTTATGAAAATACCTTATTTTGTCAAAAATTTAACAAAATTGAAATGTTGTCATCGAAGTTTGCATATTTTTCGGAAAAATATCCCTGAAATTTATTAAGACAATAATTACACAATGCTACAAAAAAAAAAAATCTTTCTGTCAAGACTTGAAAACCGACCTAGTGGGGGTTGTATGGCTAGGTGAGTACATACAAAAACCGTTTTCAAAAATTTGAAACACCCTCAAAATTTTGAGTTATTTTCAAAAAACTGTTTTAGGGTAGGTCGCAGCACTTTAGTACCTCTAGCTCACACATTTTTTGACGAATTTCAAAATTTTAAACAGTTTTGGAAAGGTAAAGAATTAAGCTTTCATGAAATGTATTCATAAACTATATATTCGAAGAAATTAGGTAAGTGTTTATCAAAAGTTTCTCAATTTTTTTTTCCTAATTTTTCAAATTCAACAAGAGTTATTTTAATTTTTTCTATGAGAAAAAAAACAGGTGCTAATGAAAAGTTGAATCACATTTACATTTTTCATCCGATTTGAAAAATGAAAACCATGTTTTGTTATGAACTAAATTTTCGTATACGCTGGTATAAATTGTTATAAGCTTTCATATTCAAATAAGCAATGAAAAGCTACTAAAATCAAAAAAGTTAATAATTTTCGTTTTTTTTCGTAGATATTTTTAACAAAAACAATACAATTGGAATTTATTCAAATCAGTATGCGGTGCTATACATCATATGGTGCACAAATGTGGGGATTTTCCTTATTGGAAGACTTAGATGAGCTGTAGTGATGTTATAAACTGGCATGGAAAATAGTTATATTTACACACTTCATCTACACCTCCGATATATTATAAAAACCATTTATCAATATGATAGTAATCGACTGCCAAACCAGCTAACAAAACTTATAATGCAGCAAGGAACGTATTGGTATAAAAACATTGACTAGTTGGGTAGAGATGTTTGTTCAACTAGAATTTCAGAATGCTCAACAAGACAGAGTTGGGAACTTTTACGAACCAATATTATAACCGGCTTAAAAATCAAAGAAAGAGAGTTTTACGTTGAAAAGGCATCTAATAAAGGGTGTCCTAAGAAGAGCGCAATTTTTAAATTTTAAATAAAACACAGATATTTAAAAAAAAAATCGTGAAACTTTATTATATCGTAAAGTAGACAGAATGAGGTTATGTATGGAACAATATATCGTGCAGATGGCCGCCGCGGCTTTGCTGGCATGCACGCGATCTTTTAATGAAATTTTCAATGACCGTTTTGCATGAATGCTGCGGTATTTCATTAATGCAGCGTCCAATTTCCTCTTTTAAGGCTTGAGTCGTCGTCGGCTTATTCGCGTAAACCATCGACTTCAAAAAAAACCCCAAAGAAAAAAATCTAATGGTGTTAAATCGCACGATCCAGGCGGCCAATTCTGATCTCCAAAACGCGAAATAACACGACCGGGAAATGACTGATGCAGCAATTGAATTGTTTCTCTGGCTGTATGACATGTGGCGCCGTCTTGTTGGAACCACATGCCCTCCACATTCATTTCTTCAATTCTAGGCAAGAAAAAAACTGGTTATCATTTCACGATAACGAACACCATTGACTGTTTGCGCTTGACCTGCCTCATTTTCATAAAAAAAGGTCCAATGATTCCTCCAGCCCAAAAACCACACCACACAGTGACACGTTGAGGATGCATTTGCTTCTCGTGAATCACTCGAGGATGTTCCTCACCCCAAATGCGACAATTCTGCCTATTGACGAAGCCATCAAGATGAAAATGGGCCTCGTCACTGAAGATGATTTTATCGGCAAAATCAGCATTTTCATGTTGTCATGTTGGTAAAACAATTTCACAATGAGAATGCGTTGTTCATTCGTGTAGCGCTCCATTTTTACTAACCTCGTACCTTCTACTAGCAAACAATAACAATTGTTCAAATGTCAAACAATGACACTTCGAATGTTGCCAGATTTAAAAATTGCGTTCTTCTTGGGACACCGTTTTTATTCCAAACTCAATTACAAGGAACCACAAACCTATTTTGATATCACTAATATGACAACAATAAGTTATATATTCAAAGCTAGATGTGATTTAATTGAGCTTAATGGAACAAGGTTTCAACAAAACAGATCTCGCTTATATTCGTTATGTAATCTAAACGAAATTGAAAATATCCTTCATTATATAGCTAAATGTCCTATTTTAAAACAAATAAGATACCAACATTTAAAAAAAACTACCCTATCTGAAAATGAGTTAATAAATATATTAAATACGAAAGATAATTTTAAAGATTTATCCCGATATATTATAAATGCGATAAGGTACAGGAAGATGTTAATAAATGAATTTAATTATTAATTTGTATGTAACAATAAACACTGTTTGTTAAATAATATATTTTTCCGACTGACGACGTTAAGTCATAGTCGTATGTTCTGTTTTATTAAACTTATAAAACATTGTAATACAGAAAATTGAATTTGAAATAAA